>JAPPVO010000031.1:170228225-170443556 GCA_030407325.1 Camellia japonica | reverse complement strand
GGACTCCCCGCAAATCTGGTCGTCTCCCGGCGATAGAAAGCATCTAAGCCCATCAGTGTCTCGGCCAATGTCATGGCGATGCAGCTCTTTCCTTCTTCAAGCCTTGAGCAACTTCAATCAGACGAATGCTAGATCCACCGAAGCCCGGGGCAAGCAGAAAGTGAGACAGGCACAAGCAGAGGCGTGTTGCCGAAAACCTTGCCAATAATGGTTGCCGCGGTCACCGGCATCAGAAAAGCGATGAATCAAGCCGAGGATGTCCAGTTCCCCATTGCAGATCAGAGACCGAGCGTCATGCATGGTGTCCACACATCGCCCTAAAGCTTGGGCGTGGCCAAAGCGAAACTGAGGCAAAATCTTCATGACGTTCAGATTCCATCAAAACTTGAAAATCTTCGAAAGTTGGACATACCTCTTGCCCGCCGAAGCTAAACACATGCGTTACCGGGTTCCAAAACCTCGCCGCGGCATGAAAAGGGAAGGTGCAGCGGAGTGCGGCTCAGCGTGAATAGTGCATTCAAGCCGAAACCCGGAAGTTCAACTTTTCCGAGCCATCTAGAGAAGCGATCCAAGCTGCGAGATTTTCGATGAGAAACGCCTCCATTTTGATGCAAAACTGAGATGGAATGAATGAGCCACGGAGCTAGGACTTTTAAAGAGGATAAGGCACTGTTCGGGGGACACGTGTCAAAAATTTGATGGTTGCTGGGCTAGTGGCCGGCCGGCCACCTTTCCTAGCAGGCCGGCCACCTTCTCCCTCAAATGCAAAAAGCTGGCCGGCCACTCCCAAAGGTGGCCGGCCATGCTCCAAATGTCCGGTTTGTTTTACCCTCTAGAAGGAAGTTCCAAGCATTTCCATGCATCGGGAGTGTCGAAGGCCTCCATTTCCCTCAGTTTCGGATGCGTTCCGTCACCCAGATCGTCCGAAATACACTTTGTTTATAAGTTGTTAAGTCTTGCTTATCGAGTTGTTAAGTTTTGTCGAGCTGTCAAGTTTCATGCTGAGTGTTACTTTTTGTTTAATTTTGTTGTGCCTTATTTTGTGTCAACTTGTTGTGTTTTGCTTATCGAGTTGTAAACTTGCTAAGGTTTTGTTATTTCTTAGTAAGTTGGTTGTTTAGTTTGTTGTGTCGGTTCACTACCTGACTGGGCAAATACACATGCACATTTCCATTCAATCTCATTTTGGTGCAAAATGATGCGATATGATGCATAAGAACATAAAATACAACACTTTTTGAACAAAAGCTGTTTCATTCCATCATGTTTTACAACAAGGGTACAAGTTTTACAAAATAATAAAACTGCCTAACAATGTGCAATGTGCTACAAACTACTAGCAAAAAGGTAAATAAAACAGGAAACAGCTGCATCAATGCTCTCAAGAGCAGGAATAAGAGGCCCTCTTCATCCTCTTCTGCGAAGCAGCCTCTGCACCCCACATCATCGTCTGAGTCGGAGCTGTCCTCAGGATCCTCCTCGGCCTCGCCTCCACTACCGGAACCGGGATCAGAGCCACCCTCTCTGTCAGCAGATGTCTCTGACTGGGATCTGCAGCCTCCTCCTCCTCCTCGGGCTCCTCCTCTATGATGTGTGCCCTGCGTCTGCCTCGTCCGCGAGACGACTCCCCTCTCCCTGCTCCTCGAGAAGGCCTAGATGGCCCAGCTCCCGGGAAGGCCTAGATGGCCCGGCCTGTGACTGAGCATACACTGGAGGCATCTGAAAATGAAAATGCAATTTGAATACATCAGCCGGAACATGTATATCAGATATAGAGAGTGGGTGCATGCAGATACAGTATGAAATGTGGTGTGTGTCAGATGTGCTCTACACAGCAACCTATCAATGCAGTAAAATGTCCAAGATCAGCATGTCATCAGAAGTATGATAAATGCCAGAAAACTAAAGGGTACCTGGAACCCATGATGGACAACTGCGCCTCTCTCCGCAGGACCATGCCCTCAAGAGGCTACCATCCGAGCACCTCATCCATGTACTCCCGAGGTGGCTGCAGAAACAAGTTCAAGACATCAATGAATAAACAAATGCCAAAGTATCTGTGTGATAAATGGAAAACAGCGAACATACCGGTGGTGAGTCAGGGTCACTGACGTATCGATGGCCAGGCATCGGAGGCTCTATCGGAATCGGAATCGGGGAAGTGGTCCCATATTGCCATCCCATCAACTCAGTCGGCATATCCGGCCATCCAGGATGATGATAAGTCGGAGGAATCGGGGGAACCAGTCCACCCCCACCTCTAGATGTGCCAGCCCTGCTAGTGGAAGGGGCACCTGCAGCCCGAGCCCGGCTCGATGAAGGCATACCAGCAGATCTCCTCGTCGGAGTGCGGACTCCTGTCAGCGGAGGCATCAAGTAGGTGGCGGTAGGTCGCATACTCCCCCTGCTCCAGATGTAGGAAGGCATCGGTACCTAGCATAGCATCAATGACCTCCTGGGGAGAGAGCCTATCGGCGGTCCGCATGTCGTCTGGAGGCGCTGAAGGAATGTCCTGCTCAGGGTGGCCCCATACCTGACGCAAGAAACGATCTCCCAAAAACCAGGCCCTCCCGACTGGCCCCTCAAACAAATCCTATACCGAAGGCCCCCACGCTCCGGCAAAATGGAATCGGAGGTCTCCGCCCAAAGGAGCCCAAGGCTGCCATGTGATCTGCGGATAACCAATGCATAAGCTGATCAGAAATTGTGAATGTGCAAGAAAAATCAAAGCCATGAACATGGAGAACGAGAGTTCTGAAATACCTCCGATGACCGCACTGTGTCAAAGAACTGCCGAAAGTAGAGAAGGACTCCCGAGGTCTCGGCCGGTACTGGCCCTCGAATACGAGTGAATACGGGGTCGTGAGGGGCACCTCCACTATAAGCTCCGGAGCCAGTATCGGGAAGTATGCGTAGACCCATAACTACGAGAAACAGAGCAATAGTCATCAGAATACAGAATGCCGAGTGCAGAATGTAAATACAACATGCTGAGAGCAAAGTGCAGAATGTAAAGTGCGCCGTGTGTGCCATGTGCAAATAATGAGAAGCAGAAATGTAAATCAAGAGGGCAGAAAGTACCTCCCAGGCCCTCCAATAGCCGCCAACCATGTTCCCCCGTCCGCGGGAGGTCGCGCTCATATAGCAGTAAAGGGTAGCCAAGCTGGCGCCGCCCCAATCATACCGGCTAACCTGTGAAAGGTCCACTAGAGCGCTCAAAAGATATAGCCCGACGGTGTTCCCCCTATCGGCAAACAGAGTAGTGCCGAAGAGGAACATCAGGAATCCGCGGGTGTACTGTGCCACCTCCCTAGGAGTCGCAGGCTCCATCTCCGGTCTCCTGAAATGGGAAGAGAACCAGGTGTATCGGACTCTCCCCGAAGATCTGTCGACAGGCGGGCGAGCCCCCAATAAGTATAACCAAGCGGCCTCCCACTCGCCCATATCCTCGTCGTATGGGATGGCCCAACCTCCCACATCAAGGCCCGTCAGTACGGCAAAGTCAAACGGGGTCATGGTCATATCCCTAGTGGCAGAGAAATGAAAGGAGTTGGTGGTGTCCCACCATCTCTCTACCAAAGCGCCCATCAGAGTCCTGCTAGCGGGACAGCGAGAGATCCCAGTGCAAAAGGGCCGGAACCCTGCCACATCAACCAAATCCCGGACAGCCTCCGGGAGCTCGGCGTACCACTCTCTCGCCGTGATAGAGCCGTATCCTCGCATGGTCCGAGCAGTCACCTGCGTTCAAGATGAACATAGGTATTCAGTTTCAGAAAGAAATGAATAAGCTGTGTGCAAGAAAAAATGAATAAGCTGTGTGCAAGAGAAATGTATGAGCTGTGTGCAAAATTAAATCAAATAGAGTTCGGGCTGCATTTCTACTCTCAATCAGTGTGTGCGCGTGTTCACCTTCAATTCGGGCTATGTGTTCAGAAAATCAGAGTTTGGGCTGCGTGTTCTACTCTCAATCATGTGTGCTGCGTGTTCACCTTCAATTCGGGCTGTGTGTTCAGAAAATAGAGTTGGGCTGCGGTTTTACTCTCAATCAGTGTGCTGCGTGTTCACCTCAATTCGGGCTGTGTGTTCAGAAAATCAGAGTTTGGGCTGCGTGTTCTACTCTCAATCAGTGTGTGCTGCGTGTTCACCTTCAATTGGGCTGTGTGTTCAGAAAATTAGAGTTTGGGCTGCGTGTTCTACTCTCAATCAGTGTGTGCTGCGTGTTCACCTTCAATTCGAGCTGTGTGTTCAGAAAATTAGAGTTTGGGCTGCGTGTTTTACTCTCAATCAGTGTGTGCTGCGTGTTCACCTCTATAATGGGCTGTGTGTTCAGAAAATTAGAGTTTGGGCTGCGTGTTCTACTCTCAATCAGTGTGTGCTGCGTGTTCACCTCAACAATGGGCTGTGTGTTCAGAAAATTAGAGTTTGGGCTGCGTGTTCTACTCTCAATCAGTGTGTGCTGCGTGTTCACCTCAACAATGGGCTGTGTTCAGAAAATCAGAGTTTGGGCTGCGTGTTCTACTCTCAATCAGTGCGTGCCGTGTGTTCACAATTAATTTATGGGTTGCGTGTTCATAAATTCAGAGTGATTGAAATATGTGCTCAAGATAGAATATGGTGTCATAGACTAAGCATTCTAAACAAGCTGTGTGCCTCAAATGAGCCGATAAACATAGCGAAAGCACAAAATGCGCGGGAAATGCAGAATACATTGCGGAAAATGCAAAAGTGAAGTAAATACCTCTCGTGCCTCGTGAGAGAGGTGAGACTCTGGCTTCCGCAAAATCAAGTCCTTAGGCGCTCGGTCATCAAAGTCAGTGAAATGGTAGAAAACCGCCTGCGGGAGGATGTGCTCCTGAGGATGATACCTCTTGGGATCAAACGGCCGAATACTTGGGGGCAAGGACATGATATCCGGCTCACCCCCGGCACCTGGAGGACCTCCGCCATGTGGAAAATGACCCGTCATTTCGAAAAATCTGCAAAAAGGAGCAAAAATGAGCGAAATGAGCCAAAATTGGAAAAAGTCAACAAAAGTCAACTCTCGGGAAATGAAAAAGTCAACAAAAGTCAACCCCCGAGAAAATCTTCCAAATATTGAGACAAACTTACCTCAAGTGGATGAAAATGAGAAAACAAGCTCCGAAATCGAAATTTAATCGGTTCAAAGTGACGAAAACTGAAAGATTTCGCGAAAACAACTTGCGGGGCATTGGAAAACGCGTATAGAGCGCAGATCTGAGAGAGAAAATGGTTTGGAAGGTAGAGAAGATGTTCTCGAAGCTTCACTTGTGAGCACAAAGTGTTTGGATGAGTATATTTAAAGAAAAGATAGTGAAAAGACAAAACTACCCCGAATCTGGGCTAGGTGGCCGGCCGGCCACCTTTTCTGGCAGGCCGGCCACCCCTCTCCCTCAAAACTGGCCGGCAGCCTCCCCTTGGGAATAAAAGTGGCCGGTGGTGTTCCCAAGGTGGCCTCTAAGCTCTCTGCAAATTTTGGTGATGATTGGAGTCCCCGAGACTTGAAAAAGTACAAGAGAAGTGCACTTTCCGTCGCGAAATCGCTCCGCCGGAACTTCAACTTCAACTTCAACTTCAACTTTCGATGTGTGTCTCATCATTACTCATCAAGAGCAAGGTGTATCCTTTTTGAATGTGTTGTGACCCTTCCGGGGGGTGAACCGGAGGTCGCAATCGAGTCGCCCTCGCCGAAACGCGCATTTCTCCGCTCGTTGTTTTGTGACAAACGTGCATCCTAGTTTACACTTGTTCTGCATTGTTATGCACATCACTTGCATTCTCATGCATATACTTGCATTGTTGTGCACGTTTCCTTGGTATCACCATGCCTCCGTGCTTAAACTTGCGTTGTCACGCGCGTTCCTTCTCGCAGTGCGATACACTCACCCATCGACATCACGTTTGTCGGCATTTCGATATCACATTGAACATATGTTGCTAAAATATTGTGCTTGTTGAGTTTCTTTCTTTTGCAGGCACGATATTGTATGTACGGTTCATTTGAGGCTGGTGCGACCAGACGAACCGCGCAGGTATCGTATCTTCTCCGTGTGAGACGTGGGAGATTTGAACAATTCTCCGCATTCTTAACTGCATGAAATGTAGTTGTTGCTTTACATCTTTGCTTAAAACTGTTGCATCTATTTGTGAATACTTGCTTCATTACAGCTTGCTGCATTTGCATGATCATTGATTACATCCGGCTTTGTGCATATCGCTTTGCATTTTGCCCCTGCCTGCGGGCACATCTTGGTTTATCTCGCCTGTTTGTCTAAGTCTTCGGCCTTGTCAAAAATGGGTGTCTCTGGGCTTTGACATTCACTCCCGTCATTTATGACTTCCGAGTTCTGTCAAAGAAGGGCAACTGTAGACACCCCATTTTTGACCGACCTTAAGACTCAGACCTCACCGATTGAGTACTTGGTGATGCTGCATATCGTACTCGTTCAGAAGTCTCAGAGTCTCGGCTGCGAGCCTTGCCTCCGGATTTTCGGACTCTTTTGTGCCTTGCCTCGGTTTGCGAACCAGGTTCCATTTTCTCCGTTTTCTCTTCCCGAAGGGAGGGAGGGGTCTCGTAGATCATCTCTCAGTGGCCGTAGGCTACGTTTCGTGGTCGTAGGCCATTTTTCCCATTCCGGAGCCCGGTTCTTGGTTTTCGGAGCCGTCGGCCGTGTGCCTCGGTTCGGGACCACCTAACCACCTCCGTTTGCTCCGGTTTTTGGCATACATCTTATTTCCTCCCTTTTGAGGGATATTGTGGTCCGAGAGACCAACTTCGTGGTCGAACACCACCTTCGGTGCTTAACAGTCAGTTTTCGGGGCCTCGGGCCGCGTTTTGGCCCCTGAACCTTCGATTTGCATCGGTTTGAGTTCATTTTTGGCAGGGACCTTATTTCATTAGTGAAGCTTGTAGAAGGGTGGGAGGCCAGCAATTGTTCTGAGGACCAGTTTTATTCCTTCATCGCCCTCCGTCGCCCGTTTTCCTCGCTAGAAAGCTGATGTTGACCATTTCCGGGCCACTTTCTTGGGCCCTCAACCACATATTTGTGATGTACAGACCTGGAAGGCCACCAATATGTCATGGCCGGCCATCAATTCATCTTGACCCTTTTGAACCCCTCTGAAAAGTTGGGTTTTCTCTCTCATGTTTCACATTTTCAGGGTTTCAACCACATAGCTGTGCTGTGCACACATGGGAGGCCACCAATATGGGTGGCCGACCAGCTTCTTTTCATTGACCCTTTTGACCCTGGCCGGCCGGCCAAGGGAGGTGGCCGGCCGGCCACCTGAGCCCTCAAAAACTGGCCGGCCATGCTCCCCACATCCTGTTTCTTCCAGATACACCCTCATTTCCCCCCCAGATTCTGTATCCGAGGGGGGAACTTTTGGGGGGGAAACTTAAATTTGAATCTCCCCCCCTTTTTCTCCACACCTTTGCCTATAAAACCAGCCCCTCCCCTTCAGTTTTAAGGGTTACAAAATTGTGTTGGAGCTCTTGCATTACACCCCTCTCCCTCTCCCTCTCTTCCAACCTTCAAACCCTAAAGGTTCTTGCACCCTTTACACTACACACCATAGCACCACACCTCCATCCTCCATTCCAATCCTTTGAAGCTGGTTTTCAGAGGTTGAGAGCCACCAAACATGGTCCAAGAGCTGTTGAAGACATAGGCTACAAGGGTGAGTCTTCTTCTCCCTCTTTCTTGCCTTATTTTGCTCAATATATTAGCTCCTTTTGCTTGCATTTTTGGGCTCCGACCCTAACTGGAAATAGTCTTATTTTGAGCTCTTTTTCATGTTTGATTAAAGGCCTTTCCCTGTTTGAGGCTTCTTTCTTACCCTTTGTGTTTAAACCCTCTTTTAGGCCTATTTTTGCATGGTATTTTAGGCTTATTTGTGAGCTGTTTTAGACTTGGTCATAAACTGTAAAATATCATGTTTTGAGCCCCTCTTCAACATTGTTGAAGGGCCATCCTCTGTTTGAGGCCAGCAGCTATCACTTGCTTCTTTATCCCTCTTTTGGCCTTTTTCTTGCATGATAATTTAGCCTCATTTGTGTTTATTTTCGTGACTTGATGTAAACTGTGAAGTGCCATGTTTTGAGCCCCTCTTCAACTTTGTTGAAGGGCTCCTGGTCATTTGGGGCCAGCTACTGTCCCTTACCTCTATTATCTCTTTTAGGGCCATTTTTACATGATAAATTAGCCCTACTTGTGTTTACTTTTGAGATTTGTCATAAACTGGAAAAAGGCTTTTTTTGACATCATCTTCATATTTTATTAAGGTTCCATTTTTGTTTGAGGTCATATACTATCTTGTATGCTTGGTTGCCTCCCATTTTGAGCTTCGCATCCTAGCCCTTGTTGCATGCTTTGTTTGGCCCTCTAGACACTGGAATCCAGTGGATTTCTAGTGGCTTGGCCACTGTTTTGAGCTTCCAAATCAGAGGGGGGGTAACCCCCTCTCACCTTGACTTGTTTGGTGGTCATTCCGGCCTTCCAAAGAGGCCCTATCTTGCATGCTTTGTTGATTGATTTTGGGGCCAATTTGGTGAGTTTTGAGACTATCATATTTGACTTTCAAAGTTGGTTTGGGGCTGCCACATGTCCATCTTGTACATGTTTAATAACCTCTTGCATAGCCCTCTAAAGGAACTCCTCATTGGTGCATGTGTTGGCTGCATTTCCATGGTTATTTGGGCATATTTTGGCATGTTTAGTTCACTGATTTTTGCTGGTTTAGTGAGATTCCATGTGCTTCATATATGTGCCATGTAAACCATGTTTGCCCGTCAAAATTGCATGCTAATTTAAGCTATCTTGCTAGCACCTTTTGGCCTTGCTCTAAACTGGAAAAATGCATGTTTTGGGACTGTCTTGACTCTGTCTTTACACTTCATGTTCAAATAATGCATGCTTTGTATAGCCATAAGTCATTCCATGTGCCTAATCTTGTGTTTCGGGGTTCACCTCATGCATCGGGTGCCATATTGCCATGTTTCGGGGTTGTTTAGCATCATGTTTTAGTGCTGAAATTTGCATGTTTGTATGCCATATTCCATGCCTTGCCATGCTTTGGTAGAGTGGCATTCGTGCCTTAGGTTCGGTCCTCGGTTTGCGTGCATGTGTGTACGCATCTCGAGTGTCTCATTTCCATCCTAATGGCCTCCTATGTGAGTGTGGCTGAGGTCCACTTGTGTTGGTGTAAGTCCATTATGCATTGTGTATGCCATTTCATTTCATAGCATTGTGTATGCTAGGTTGTACGTTGCGCATTGTGTATGCCATGTTACTCGTGCATCGTGTATGCCATTTCATAGCATTGTGTATGCTAGGTTGTATAGTAGTTGCATTCATGCATGTCATGCATATTGCATTGTGTTTGGGATAAGAGTTAGCCCGAGCACGGGAAACGAGGTACGTTTCGTACTCCGAGTGATGGAACGTGTCTCAATTCCCAGTCGCCGACACTCCGGATTACCCATGATTGAGTTTAGGTTTTTGTTGTGTTTACGTGTGCATTCATTCCATATTGAGTCATGCAAATCGACTCCTCGGCCATCATGCATCGATATGCGTGATTGGTGGCACGAGGATCGAGGACTACGCTCCCTGAAGAGTAGTCAAGCATACATATGTGAAAATACATTGCCATGCCCCTTTCCTGCTCTCTGTTGCAGCAAATCAAGAATCAGCAACCTTCCGGAGCTTGGCGCGCTTCCTAAGAACAATTGCAAACAGAGGCTAATTGGGGCATCGCAGTGGATTTCTGCGCAAAGCAGCTCAAACATGCATCATCCATCGTCCGGAATAGAGTCGAGACAGCCCCCTAGCTTGCATGCTAGTTTACTGTTTTTCCTAGTTAATTTGTTAATTAAATTAGGGTTTTGTATTTATTCGGACTGTACTATTCATTTTGGACTGTATATTATTTATTCGGACTCTCCGAGCGAGGGCACAATTGTAATAAGTGTGCGTGAGTGTGATGTATGTCTTCCAACCCCACGTCTTTTTTTCCTTTTATTTACCAGCTTATGATGGTTAGATTAGGGCATGTTTCAATTAGCATACAGTATGATAGCATGTTTGCATTCATTCATTGTTTTGCATGCACCGGGCTCGGCGCATCATACTAACTGCATTTGTATTTCAATTTCAAGCTGAGTACTTGTTAGCTGTTGCATCTCATATGCCATGTTTAGAATAGCCGAGCCTGCTATAGTTGCATTTTTGCGTGTGTTGCATTAGGCATTTCTGTATAATTAGGATCATGCATGGATTTCTAATTAGCTTCTGTTTTGGCTTGGAGTACTCGGTAAGTTTTTATGCTTTAGCATCCTTGCATGCGTGTGAGTGACTGCCATGAATAGCATGCTTACCATGAGGCTATGTGCTTATGTGATATAACTGCCTGAATGTCTGTGGGTGAAGGTTGGATTATTTGGATTGGAACAAATCATCGACTGTGAGTTTTAAGCCCACTAGATAGTGGCAAAACCATGTTTTCTAAACCCACCTGAGGGTGGCAAAATCTGCATTTTAAGCCTACTTGCGAGTAGCAAACCATCTTTCACAAACAAACATGAAATGTTTTGTTCCAATTCAGACGACCCGGTCTATACTTGTATGCTGTGCGCATCACATAGTAAATCTAGGCTAATAACCGGAATAAGAACACATAATGTTTTCAAAACTTGATATCATGGTTAGTAGAGGCCGATCTTTGATCGGGTGAGCGGGGGTGCTCACGAAGTGACCTTCCCCAATCGTACCCAAGTTCCCGAGCCGAGACAACTTTGGTGATGACGGACACGTGGCCTTAGGCAACGAGTCAGGGTTTCCTAAATTTCCCAAAAATAAAATATTTAGGTGGCGACTCTGTATCTGGCAAAGCAGTCCATGTTTGGCACTTCTTTCAAAAAATCTGTTTTCTCAAAACGATTTGCCGGATTTGGACTCTTTGGTTTAGATTAAGAACCGTGACAATTTGAGTCCAAAACTGTAGTGAGCCCAAGACGAACGGAACGAGGGACTCATCCCTCCCGGGGCGTTCGGGGTCGTCTACAATCTTCAACTTTTTAAAGAGAGAAAATTGTACTTTTTAGACAAAGAAAATTGTGTATGTATATATACAACATCATATATCTATACTATTATCTATACTATTATATACAGCGTAAGCAAGTTTTGAACCCAAGACTTTGGGTTTCATTAAGAACATACTTTCACTTAAGCAACATACATATTATGATATTAAGTTCTTTGTTATTTATTTTTTTATTAGTTATCTAATTGTATACGCATCATGTGTGCCATCCGCTAGTATGAGCAGGCTTTTTCTACGGTTTTAGTTGCTGAACTCAATGTGCGACTCGGTTGTATCTTCGGCTACACGTTGGATTGAGATTTTGATCCAATTTGTTTTCTGGATTTTGTTGTTTGCCCCATTTTGTGTGATGGGTAATTCTTATTTTATTTATTTGGTTTCTGATTTCTTTGTTTAAGTTGGTTACTTGAGTATTTGTGGGTTTAGATCTGAAGAAATCTTGAAAACGAGTTGTAAACTCTCTCCTATGCCTTTTGTTTTTGTAGAATCAATTTTGTGTTGATTTTCTCACCTTGGTATGATTTTTTATTTTTCCTGATTTTAGTCTCTGGTGATTCTTGGGGAAGCAAATGGGTCTTGACATTCCTAGTTGGTAGAGCATTTAAAAAAAATAAAATAAAATTCAAGCATTGATTTTTTTGAGAAAGCAAATTAAACGCGCAATTTCGAATTTTGAGACTCAAACTTATAGGTTCACTTTCCTTTTATTGTTTCACAAACTTCTTATTTTGTGTATTAGTGGAATATGTTATGTGAGAGTGAAATTTTTGTTTATAAAGATTTGTTGGGAATATTTCTACGCTGTGTTTAAGGATGAGATTCATAGTGTAATTATGGATAATAAGCTTTTCAAACATGGTGAATGCATTGCTATTGGCACTTCTGGTTACAAAGGTTATTACTTCTTCTTCCTATTCCATCTTTGATCTTTTAATATTAATAAATATTCTAATACTTTGGTATTGATTATGGATTTCCAAGTAGTCCATGTATTTGAATTGCAATTTCTTATATATATATATATATATAATTTCAATTTATTTTTATTTCATTTGTTTATTATGATATATCAATTGTAATGAATCAATTTCATTCTCTAAACTATTTATTTATTTGTTTCCAACCGGTGGATTAATGTAGAGTTATTTAATTAAAGCTATTTTATTTTTATTTTTAAAATTTTCTAACCTAGGGTTAATTGCTATTTCTTTTCACCCATTTTAAAATTAATAACAGAAAAGAGATAGGATACCTACAAGATCATGTATGAGTAACAGAAAAATTTAAATTTGTTTGTTATAGTTGATAAGGTTCAATTTATTTTTTATATTTATTGATTAGCAATTTATTTGTAGATAATAAAAAGATTCCAAAAATTATTTAAATTAAAAAAAAATGATATAGGATATCTTGAGAATTATGTACAAATATAATTTTAAATTTGGTTAAGAAAATAAACAATTTAAAAAAAATATAGATAATGGGGGACACCAAAATATATTAAAATTTAAAATAAATATTTAATTTTTTTTTCATGATCATTATAACAAAAATATTTGGATTGTTCCTAAAAAAATTAATAAATGAAACTTAAAAAAAATTGAAGATAAATCAAAATTTTAAATTTATTTGTTATAGCTGATAAGGTTTAATTTATTTGTTTATTTTTTTATTTTGATTAGTAGTTTATTATTTGTAGAGATAATAAGATTCTAAAAAATATTAAATTAAAAAAAAAAAAAGAAGACATAGGATACCTTGAAAAATTATGTACGAATATAATTTTAAATTTGGTTGAACAAATAAAAATAAAAACATTTATAAATAATAAAGAGGATGCCAAAAGATATTAAAATTAAAAATAATTATTTAATTTTTTATGATTTTTATCACAATATTATTTGGATTGAATAATTAACGATAAACCATTATTCATATATTATAATTTTTTTTGAGTTGTACATGCATTACGTGTGCCCACCGCTAGTGTTCTTAACATGTATTTGGTTTAGAAACTAAAAATTTAGGAAAAATTACCCATAAATCCTATTCTGGAAAAAGTTAAACCATTTAGTCCTTTAAGTTTTTTTGTATACCATTTAGTCCTAATGTATTGCCAGATTTTTTAGGGTGTGATTTGATTCCATTTATTTTTACATCAATACCCTTTTGAGGGTGTGATTTCTCTCACTCTCTCTCACTCTCTCTCTCTCTCTCTCTGCAACTAGATTGATTCATTGATTCGAAGGAGTTACAGAGAGTTGTGTATGAGTCTAGTGCTTTGATTTCATTATATCAACATCGGATATGAGCCGATCTACATCGGCGGTGACTTCGACGGAGGTGAAACTGAGATCTGGCGGTGGTGGTGGGTCTGGATCTCGCGGTTGGAGGAGCGGATGAGGGTGCGATTTGATGAAACTGAGATATGGTGATTTCATTAATGGCTGCTTCAATCTCTACACCCATCTTCCATGTAAAACCATCTATATCCATATGTATATCTTCATCACAACCATACCTATCAAAATGCACAACACCCAGAATCAAAAAGACCAAACCACATTCACACACCACTCTTTAACCCCCAATCGCCAACTCTTTCTGACCCATTTGTCCTCCAAATTGCAGAAACCTAGAAGATCTCTCTCTTTCCCTCTTCCTCACCACGCCTCTTCAGAATCTCTCCTTTATACATCATCAACAACGAAACAAACACCATTAGGAATATGTACTAATGTATATCAACATCATCAATATATATTAATGGTGTTTCTGAATGGTGTTTCTGTGATGTTAATATACATCATCAACATCATCATCAAAGATAATCAATAGTGCTAAACTGCCAACTCAGTAATCAGTTGGAGAGAACTGGAAATAGATGACACCTGGCTGACCTGTAACAGAAAGAGAAGATTCCGGCGGTGGTTCGTCACCCGGGCACTCCGACGATCAAGTCAGTATATCTCTCAAAGATAATCAATAGTGCTAAACTCACTGTTCAGAATATAAATTGCGTACCTTAGACCCATCGGGGTGCCTTTCTTTTATAGTTAACCCAATCCTTGTCTCAACAGAAGCCTAGCTTCAATGGATTCCTGTTCATGCTTACTTTGGACTCTTCAAGAGATAAGGATAGACTCCCTAAGAGTATTACCTTATCCATCCTGAAGTCCTTATTTATTCCAGGACTCTTGTCCCTTATCCGCTTATCTCGGATTCCAATATCTTCGGAGGTAACCTCGGCCTATCTAAAATGACCTCGGCATCATGACCAGGACACGTGGCACCTCGACTGACACGTCGGCGTCACCTTGCCACGTGTTGATACTCAGAAAATATATCCCCACAATTGCCCCTAGGTTCTATTACCTCGGCATTCTGAGATGATGGAACCTATATCGGTACTTAGTGTCAGTACATCGGCTTAAGCCGAAATCATCATCATAGGTCGATGTATGTTCTTAAAGATCAAAAATTCCAAGAGCTTCTTCATGCGTATGAGCTGTTATACATAACTCAACCGTTTGAGCCACGTGCCTTCCCTTTACTGGATCGTACCTGTTACGCGCTTGTAAGTCGTCTCGCGCTTATATGCGCCGTCTGACAATTTCACTTTTCTAGGCTCATTAATTCTGTTTTGCCGCCGTTTTAAGTTTTAACAAAACTTTTTTTCCTCCTTTTGTCTTTTCACTTTTTCCTATCGTTTCTGAGGCTTTCTCTCTCTAGCTTTTCCTTCAAACCCTCCATTGTTCAAGGTTCTAAAGCTTCTACCATCGCTACTGTTCACCTCTTTCGGCGTGGTTTTCACCAATCTTCTGCCTTCGCAACCGCTGTCAGACTTTGGCAATCCCCATTTCGGCTTCTCTCTTTCCGGTAAGCCACTACTTCGTCTGGTTTCAGTTTTTGATGTTCTTCATTACTTGTTGCCATTACTGCTCTGTTCAAACATTTGATTTGCGAATCATATATCTGAATGTGTTTATTCCACGACTTTGCTCTTGCTCACGTTCTTGGATGCATATACTGTTCACAACTTTTTTACATCTTTACCTCTGTTCTTGATTTCATACCCTTTGTACTTGCGATGTTCTTGATAGTCCATCTTTGTTCTTGAATCTGAATCGTATTCTTGTTTCTATTTGCCGTGTTTTTCCAGATTCGTTCCTTCAATCTTCATCTCTATAGTTTTAGGTTTGGGACTTGCTTGTAGAACCCACAATTTGTAGGAAAAACTGAAACGAATTCCTTCTAGATCCATACAAACCCTTACCATAGTATACTTTTAGGGTTTTGGCCGAGGTCCTTTAAACCCTAAAAAAAAACACTTCTTCTTGAAATCCTATATCTCCATTTAAGCCGACGTCATGGGTATGTGGAAACATAGAGTAGACACCCCGGCCAAATTAGAGTACTTTAGGCAGGAGTTCAAAATCCCGGACGACGTTCATCTGAGGTTGATTGGGAAGGATGACTCTATCATGCCCGATGTAAACCTCATGCCTTTCCCAGTAGTAGCATTTATTGAGTGTGGACTCAGGTTTCCACTTGACCCTTTTTTCCGTCAAATCCTTCATTTCTATAAGTTGAACCCAATGCAACTTGCCATCAATTCTTACTGAGTTATTAACGGTACCATAGCCTTAGCCAAACAAGAGAACGCTAGGATTATTCTTGCCGATTTCCAGTACTATTATACCATGTGTCGCCTGAAATCAGAAAAAAGGCCACATCTATTACCTTAAGTCGAGGTCCACCGAATACAAAATCGTTGCCGACCTCCCTGACTCCAACAAGGGAGCGGAGGATGATTACTTCATCATCTCTGGTAACTGGGAATTTCAGCCAAACGATGACCTCCATCTTTATCCCCTAAGTCGAACAGTTTTCGGGGAAGGAGCTGGTAAGGGCCACCATTCACAAATTTTCTTTCTTTTTTGGATAAAGTTTTCAACATTTTGTTCTAATGTCAACGCTTTTTTCTGTTTTGCAGTTCTTCCTCAGCCAGCAAAGGGCTTCCGCCAGTCTTTCTTCCCCAGCAAAGACTTAAAGAAACTACTGAATTTGCCAGTCCACAAGCGGAAGGCCCCTCTGCTTCTCAACTTTATCCCCACTTACAAGTCAGCTCTCCCCAACGTCCCAAAAAAGAAGAAGAAAAGTCTTTCTCCACCTTCTGCCACAACTCCACAAGTTGCGTCCACATCTCGGACAGACCAAGGATCAACCTCTGATCCAGCTGAGCAGCCGTCAACCTCGGCTCCATACCTGATCCCAATATCCCAACGAAAACGTTGGCGACGACTTGTTCTTGCTACCGAGATGGGTCGTCAAAAAGCAGTCGCCAAGGATCTTTTGGCCGGCATTCCAAACTCAGTTGATGCCCAATCTGCGCCAACCCAGCCTCCTCCAAAGCAAAAAAGGATAAAAAAGGCGCAGCCAAAGGCAAAGGTGACTCAGGTTGACACTGAGGACACCTTGCCAATCTCAAAATTGGCTCCAAGTGAGAAAACCACCTCCATCCTCGAGAAGAGGTCTGCTGAAACACATCCTGCTGAATCCGCCATATCAAAGAGGCCGAGGTCGTCTGCTGCAACCACTTCGGGGTCCTCAAAGCACGATGCCCCCTTGGCCCCCCAAATCACTCTGGAAGATAAGCCCGTTATGGCCAGCGATAGCGCCGATGACATCAATGTCGGCGTTGCCCTTAGCACCAAGCCGAGGATGCTATCAAGGCTCAACAGGATGCCGAAAAGAAAGCAGGTGCTGCTGAGGTGATAAACAAAGTCCTTCAAGCCCAACTAAAAGAGGCTGAGGACAAGATAGCCGAGGCCCAAAAGGAGCTTCAAAACGCCCTGGCCACCAAAGAGGCCGAAGTCAAGGCCACCGACGAGAAGGGCTACAGGGAAGGGGTGGCCGATGTTATGGCGGACTATGAAAAGCAAGTGAAGCAGGCATGTAACAAGGGTTTTACCCTTGGCTGGATGTCTCTTCTGAAAAAGCTTGAAGTCCTCGAGGACTCGCCCCTCAGGAATGCCGACACCATTCCTCTTCCATTCCCTCCAACTTCAACTCAATTTGATGATGACTCTGAATCTGAGGAGGAGGTTCTGGTGAGGAAGTCAAAAGATGTTGCTGGGACCAAGTCTTCTCCTCAAAATGAGCAAGTCCTAGACTTGACTCAGGATGAGGAGGATGAGAGAGTCCCCAAGGATGCTACTCCAGAGAAATCGTCATCGGACGTTCCCCCTACCGACAAGAGCCTAGACGAAACCCTTCAAGAAATTGATGCTGAATTTGCGGCCGAGAAGGTTGCTGAGAAGTCTTCTCAGCAGTCCTCCGAGGTCCAAACCCAGACTGCTGCTGAAGACTCTTAATTTTGATGTTATTCTCTTTCATCTTTTGTACTTTTGCTTTTCTTCTTTTGGGAACAATTGTAAGTTTTTGGCCGACGTGCCTTTTAATGAATACAACTTCCTTCTTTCTTTCAATGTTTGCATTTTTGCCTTCTTCGTATTACTCTTATATGATTCCATACTTAGAATATATCTTTAGTATACACTTCAATCTTTGTGCAATCTTCTCAGGATAACACACCTCGGTCATACAGACTTGGCTTAATTTTAACTTGTAAACTTTTCCAAGTTTCAACAAGTACATCATCTCGGTTTAACTTCAACTTGTAAACTTTTCTCAAGTTTCAACAAGTGTTAAACATCATATCGGTTTAACTTCAACTTGTAAACTTTTCTCAAGTTTCAACAAGTGTTAAACATCATATCGGTTTAACTTCAACTTGTAAACTTTTCTCAAGTTTCAACAAGTGTTAAAATCATATCGGTTTAACTTCAACTTGTAAACTTTTCTCAAGTTTCAACAAGTGTTAAACATCATTTCTTTCTCTCTGCCCCCTAATGTGAACCTAAGTTCCACTTGGGTTCTCATTATCATGCATTCCAGAAAACGCAAGTATCTTTTAAAAAGTAACAATTCTGCTAAAACTTTATTATTTACTTCGGCAAAAACAAAAATTCTAATGATAAAAATTTCAAATTGCAAGTGTTCCAAGGCCTTGGCAACTCTTTGCCCTCATTATCTTCAAGCCGATATGCCCCATTGCCCAATACCGAGATGATTCTGTAGGGTCCTTCCCAGTTTGGGCCAAGCTTGCCCTCCTTGGGATCCTTCTTGTTGCCGACGACTTTTCTCAGACTAGGTCGCCGCTTGAACTCCCTTGGGTTAACTTTTTATTGTAAGCTCTGGCAAGCTGCTGCTGGTATGCTGCCAGCTGAATTGCAGCTCTCTCTCTTTTTCTTCTAGTAGGTCCAGATCTCGGGCTAAGAGTACATCATTAGTCCCGTTCTCTACTCCCTGGGTTCTGATCCCAGGGATGCCGACTCCAGCGGAATGACAGCTTCTGTGCCATAGGCCATGGCAAAGGGGGATTCCCCGTTGATCTTCTCGGCGTAGTCCGATATGCCCAGAGCACACTTGGTAGTTCATCCACCCACTTTCCTTTGCTGCCTGCAGCCTCTTCTTTATCCCATCCAAGATAACTTTGTTGGATGCTTCTGCTTGTCCATTGCTTTGAGGAAAGCTTGGGGTTGAAAAGTAGTTCTTGATCTTGAACTTTGCGCAGAAGCTCTTGATTAGCTTACTGTCAAATTGTGTTCCATTGTCTGCAACTATTGCTCTTGGAATCCCAAATCTTGTGATTATGTTCTTCCATATGAAGCTCTTTACGTCCACATCTCGGATTTGGCTAAGGGCTCAGCTTCTATCCACTTGGTGAAGTAATCTGTTGCTACCAGCAGGTACTTCCTTTGTCCAGTTGCTTGGGGCAGTTGCCAACAAGATCCATGCCCCATTGGGCAAACGGCCAAGGACTGGATACTGGGTTCAGGTCTGCTGCTGGTTGGTGTATAGAGGTGCAAACCTTTGGCACTTTTCACACTTCTTCACATAGGCTTCTGCATCTTTCTGCATGTAGGGCCACCAATACCCCTGGGTAATGGCCCTATGGGCAAGTGATCTGCCCCCAGCGTGGCTTCCACAAATTCCTTCATGAATTTCATATAAAAAATCTTCAACTTGAAGGATGTACACACCTCAAAAGGGGTCCAGTGAAGGATCTTCTGTAGAGATGTCCTTCTGCTGTCAGACTGAATCTTGCCGACTTCAATCTGATCTTGTGTGCCTCCTTGTGGTCATCTGGCAGCTTTCCTTCTTTCAGGAATGCAACAATTGCATCCATCCAGCTTGGTCCCATGTCCACACACATTGCTTCACGCTCTGTGGTCAGTGGTTCGATGCTCGGGCCCGACAAGTAGTCAACCATTATTGTCCTTGCTTTTCCAGGTTGTATCGCACTAGCTAGGTTGGCCAACGCATCGGCGTGATTGTTATCATCTCGCTTACCTGAAGTAGTCGGTAATTCTAAAACAAGGCTGACAACCTGATGACCTCTTTTTGCGTAGGCCGACATCCTTTCATCTCGGGTTGCAAACTCACCTGTTGTTTGGTTAACTATGAGTTGTGAGTCACAAAAGACTATTACCTCATCTGCCTGTACTGCTGCTGCCAATTTTAGTCCTACAATGAGTGCTTCGTACTATGCTTCATTGTTTGAGGCCTTGAACCCCAAACAAATCGATTGTTCTATTATCTGCCCATCTGGAGATATCAAAACTACTCCTGCCCCTGCTCCCTATCGGTTTGAACTCCCATCAACGAACAGTCGAAAGGAGTCGCCATGTAAATGCTACATGGTCTGAGTTTTTCCTTTTTCCTTTGTTCTTTTGCCTTTGGCTGGGCTTCTTCTTACCTGTTTGGACATCGTTCACCTCGGCTCAACGAAGCCCGATGTTTGATGGATTTCGGTGTGAACTCCGCCACGAAGTCAGGCCAGAACTTGGCCTTTGATTGCTGTTCTGGGTCTGTACTCCAGGTCATACTGGCCTAGGGCGACTGCCCATCTGGCTATTCTTCCTGTCAAGTCTCTTGTTGCAGTAAGGACTTCAAGGGTGTTCAGTTAGCACCACAATTTTATGGGCCTAGAAGTAATGGTTCAGCTTCTTTGAAGCCCATTACTAAGGCCAGTGCCAATTTCTAAGGATAGATACCTTGTTTCTGCATCGGCCAGGGTTTTCTTACATACTAAACAGCCCTTTGCTCCCCTTTTTCTTCTCGGACTACCACTGCGCTTATCGCATGTTCTAAACTGCTAAGTATAAAAATAGCTCCTCTCCAGGTTTTGGATTTGAAAGAACTGGGGCTGTGGTCAGATACTTCTTTAGGTCGGCCAAGGAGCTTCGCATTCTTCGGTCCACAGGAAGTCTGTGGCTTTCTTTACTAAGTTAAGAAAGGTCTGCACTTGTCTGAGCTTCTGTTGATGAACCTATTCAGGGCTGCGGCCCTTCCGGTTAGCATTTGTACCTGTTTTGCCGGCATCGGGCTCTTCAACTCCAGGATGGCTTTAATCTGATCTGGGCTGGCCTCAATGCCCCTTCTGGTCACCAGATATCCCAAAAACTTACCAGATCCCACTCCAAATGCACACTTGGCTGCATTGAGTCGGAGCCGATATGTTTTTAGGATGTCAAAGACTGCTTTCAGGTCGGCCAGATGACCTTCAGGTGCCTTGGTCTTTACGACCATGTCATCAATGTAAGCTTCCACCGTTCGGCTAATCAGGTGCTTAAACATTTTGGTTACCAATCTTTGGTAAGTGGCTCCTGCGTTTTTCAACCCGAAGGGCGTCACTCTGTAGCAGTATAGCCCTTTAGGAGTGATAAATACAGTCTTCTCTTCATCCGTAGGGTCCATAGCTATCTGGTGATACCCCCTGTAGGCATCTAGGAAGCTCATCCTTCCATGCCCCGAAGTGGCATCCACTAGCTGGTCAATCTTGGGTAGAGGGAAGCTGTCTTTGGGACAGACTTTGTTTAAACTGGTAAAGTCTACGCAGACCCTCCATTTACCGTTCTTCTTCTTCACCACTACTGTGTTTGATAGCCATGTCGGGTAATTTACCTCTCGAATGGCCCTGGCCTCGAGAAGTCTGTCTACTTCCTCTTCTATTGCTTCGACGTGTGCCAACGTCAGTCTTCTCGCTTGTTGAATTATAGGTTTAACCGACCTGTCAACGTTCAACTTATGGCAAGTGACCTTGGGTCAATACCAGGCATTTCGTAGGGCATCCACGCGAACACCTCAATATTTGCTCTCAAAAAAGCTTCTAACTCTTTTTCCTCTTCTTCGGCTAAGCCCGAGCCGAAGAAAGAAGCATTCTTCATCCCCTCCTGGACGAGGATTTTCTTCAGCTTCTTCGCTCTTCTCGGCTGGCTCCTTGCCGACATCCTCTAGGACCTCCACGTCATCGTCTTCGATCTCTGCCTTCTCTAGTTCTCGAATGCTTCAGGTGGATTTCATTGCTGCCATGGAGAAATTCTTCGCCTGCAGCTAATCTCCTCTGACCTCTTCAATCCCATGCTCTGTTGGGAACCGCAATAGTTGATGTAATGTTGAGGGAACAGCCCCTATTGCATGCAACCATGGCCTTCCCAAAATGATGTTGTAAGGGGAGGGTGTGTCGATTACGGTGAACTCTGTTGTTATCTTCCTGGTGCCTGCCTGCACTTCCAAGATGGTTGTTCCTAGTGGCCATGTCGGTGTTCCATTGAACCCGATCATTGGGCTATTGGACTGCTCCATATCGTCGGGGTGAAGGCCGAGCTCCTTGTAACAT
Source organism: Camellia japonica (assembly GCA_030407325.1). Lineage (NCBI taxonomy): Eukaryota > Viridiplantae > Streptophyta > Magnoliopsida > Ericales > Theaceae > Camellia > Camellia japonica. The sequence continues at coordinate 170,421,685 of JAPPVO010000031.1, read as the reverse complement.
CAAACGTACATGATGTCGCAAGAGCTACCTTGGTCAATCAGGATGCGTTTTACTTGGCACTCCCCAATCTGGAGGGATACTACCAAGGCGTCATTATGCAGATGCTGCACCATCTCAAGGTCGGCTTCTGAAAAGGACACTACTGGTCCTTGCACTCCTCTGCCCGATGTCTCTTCTCCCCGACTTGGTAGACATGTTGCAGGTGCTTCACCTTTTGGGTCTCCCCCCTAATTTCGTTCTCGTTGACCTTCGAGTGGATCACATTAACTACCCGAGGTCCTCCTGCCTGAGGTTGTTGTGCTGGGGGAGGTGGAGCTGCTGGCACCTGAGGCAGTCTTGCCTGTTCTTCCTTTGTCCTGGCCTCATCAACAAGGTCTCTCAGATGGCCTTGTCTCACCAGGTCTTCCAAGTGTGTTTTCAGGGCTCTACAGCCCTGAGTCATATGCCCATCTTCATTGTGGTAAGCACAACGCCTACCCAGGTTTCTTCCCATAAATTCTCCTGGTGCCCTTGCTGGTGCTCTGAAATAGGGTTGATTTCGAATTTGTTCCAGGACTTTGTGAATTGGGATTCGGAACACAGTAGTCACTGCCTGTGCAACCCTCAGTTTTGTTTCTTGCTTGCTCGATCCATTGTTACCTCGGCTTCGCTTCGGCGAGCCGTTTCCTTTCTCTTGCTTTATCTCCTTAGTCCCCGATATGTCTTCTTCGGCTCTGGCATACTTCTCGATTCTCGCCATAGCTCTTCCATGCTTTTTGGCAATGTCTTTGCCAAAGACTTCCGTAGTGGACAGTTGTCTTTTAGGCCATTCTTGAAAGACACGACTGCCACTTATTGATTGCACTCTGGTATTCGGTTGAATACCTCATAGTATCTTTTTGCATAGGCCCTAAGGCCTTCATCCTTGCTGATCTTCAGAGCCATCAATGCGTCCACCCTTAATGGCTACAGCTTGTTTGTCACAACCTGGCCACAAACATCTCGGCCAAGCATTCCCAAGTCTTCACGCTTCCCTTTGGTAGTTTGTGGAACCAATCTGATGCAATCTCCCCGAAGGATGAGAGGAACACTTTGCAGAGCAACGGCTCGTTCCCACTATACAATGCCATTGAGTTTAAATATAATCCAACGTGGAAGTTGGGGTCTGACTTACCATCGTATATTTGGAACCTTGGCATACTAAATCTCTTCGGCGCCTCAAACCTGTCCAACTCTACCGAGAATGGTATCCTCGGCTTATTTGGGGAGGTTACCTTGGTGTAGGCATTCTGTTGCTTCCTCTTGAGGTAATCTCTTAAGTCCTCCTTTGTCCGCCCAGAGCTTGGCTATCTCCTGCTTTCAGTCTTTTTGGTGCACTACTTTCAGCTTCGTGATGAGTCCTCTTCGACCCCTCTCATGAGTTGTGTCGAAGCACAGCGCCTGCCCTTGGACGTGCCGATGTCCTTTGAGGTCTGCCTCCTTTGTTTGATGCGTCCGCCGTGATTCTTCTCTTCTTGACTCTCTTCGTCCGACTTCCCTAGAAGGTCGGTGAGAGTATCTTTCGCTCCCGTTGTGCTGAAGGGCTAGGGGGATTGTTTTCTGCCCTCCCTTCTGGGCATTGGCCGCTGGAATCGGCGTGTCCTATAGCGGGAACGGTGGCTGCATGACGTTATTTTGCATCATGAAATTGACGACCGACTGCAGGTCTGCCAATTTGTTTGCCATCTCTTTTACCACTTCGTCCGTCCGCAGGCACCTATCATTCCATACCTGGAGGTCATCCTTGTTGTAGTACCCACTTCGATCTGGTTTCTTTGGTGCGTCGCCAGTCTGGCCGACGTCTTTCCTCCGTGATTCTTATCACGAGTCTCTTCATTGCAGTTGTCTTCTTCGACGTCAAGGTCAATATGTTTCCCACTCTCAGTAGGGGTATCGTCTCCAACCTTCTCTTTCTGTCCGTCGTTGGCCATCTATTCTCCTTTTTTCCCACAGACGGCGCCAAATTGTGTGGGTGATTTTCCGACCACACTGCCAACTCAATAATCAGCTGGAGAGAACTGGCAAAATAGATGACACCTGGCTGACCTGTAACAGAAAGAGAAGATTCCGGCGGTGGTTCGTCCACCCGAGGGCACTCCGACAATCAAGTCAGTATATCTCTCAAAGATAATCAATAGTGCTAAACTCACTGTTCAGAATATAAATTGCGTACCTTAGACCCTTCGGGGGTGCCTTTCTTTTATAGTTAACCCAGTCCTTGTCTCAACAGAAGCCCAGCTTTAATGGATTCCTGTTCAGTGCTTACTTTGGACTCTTCAAGAGATAAGGATAGACTCCCTAACAGTATTATCCTTATCCATCCTGAAGTCCTTCTTTATTCCAGGACTCTTGTCCCTTATTCGCTTATCTCGGATTCCGATATCTTCGGAGATAACCTCGGCCTATCCGAAATGACCTCGGCATCATGATCAGGACACGTGGCACCTCGGCTGACACGTCGGCGTCACCTTGCCACGTGTTGATACTCAGAAAATATATCCCCACAGTTTCTAAATGGTGTTTCTGTGATGTTAATATACATCATCAACATCATCATCAAACATTCAGACCATGATGTTTGTTGATGTTTTGTTGATGTAATTTTGGATGTTCAACAAATATATATTGTGATTAGCGGTTGGAGGAGCGGATAAGGGTGCGATTTGATAAAACTAAGATTTGGCGATTTCATTAATGGCTGCTTCAATCTCTACACCCATCTTCCATGTAAAACCATCTACAGCCATTAATAAATAATCCCCCGTCGTAATGTCAACATTTTTACATCAATCCACACAAATTTCACATTGTAAAATAATAATCTACAACTGCACTGCCTAACATTAAGCCATTTACATTATTAAAAAAATACTTTATCTTATGACCCATTTGGTCCTATAATTTATCTTATGATCTAATTAGTCCAAGCTAATGTTAATGACAAAATAACCAGTGTTAAACTATGTTTTGCGCTTTTTAGTAAGGATAAATGAGGAAAACCCCAACGTGGTATTGACTGAAATGCCCAAAACTCTGTAGATGTTTGTTTTCCCTTCAAACACAAATGTGATAGAACAAATTTTTTTTATAAGATAGAACATGATTGGTGAATACAAAATTTGTAAAATTTGTTAGATAATTATATAAGGAGTATTCTTAATGTATCTTTTAATCAACGTGTTGAGAATACTTAAAAATATTATAATTTTTATGAAAAACATTAAAAATAATTCTTAAAAAGTTATATTAGTTATCAAAAAATATGTAAAAAAAAATTAAAATATATAAAAAAAAAATATCAAATTAAAAATATATAAAAATATCATATTTATTACAATCATTTTAATATTTCAAAAAAAAAATAGTTTAAATATTTTAAAAATATAATATTTGAGTTAAAAAAAAATCATTTTAAGTATTTCGTTATTAGTTTATCATTTTGAATAATAATTGTTTATTACACGAGATAGTAGTCGGCAAATTTAAATACTCTTTCAATTAAATTGCTTTTTTTGGATTGTATACTTTGGTTGAATTTGAAGTGCTGTGTATGTCTACTAGAGGAATAGACAGCGAAAGGTTTGATTATTAAACAGAGAGCAATACTCTATGAATTTAAGGAGCAAAAGGTTTGTGGGTTTCCTTTAATCAAAGTTTATCTTTAATGGGTATCGCTTTGTTAGATTATGATGGTGGTTTCTTTGCAAATTTCATGTGTTTGGTTCCCGGGAAAATTAGGAAAATGGTATTCTGAATCAAGGATTACTCGTGAAAGTATAGGTTTTGGAGACTAAAAAAGCATTAGTAGCCAAAAGTAAAGATTTTTGGCGACTAAAAAAATTTAATAGCCAAAAGTATAGGTTTTGGCGACTAAAAATTTGTTTGGTTGCCGATATATGGTTTTTACCGACTAAAAAAATTTTAGTAGCCAAAAGTAAGGCCCTTTGGCGACTAAAAAAAATTTAGTAGCCAAAAGTGAGGCATTCGGCGACTAAAAAGATGTTTAGTAGCCAAAAGTGAGGCTTTTTGGCGACTAAAAAAAAGTTTAGTCGCCAAAAGTGGTAATTTTAGCGCGGGAATTTTATTTTTTAACGACTAAAAAATAAGTAGTAGCCAAAAGTATAAAATTGGTGACTAAAATTATGTTTAGTCGCCAAAAATGGTCTCTTTTTTTTTCCTAGTGAATAATTTATTTTTACATAAATTATGTTCAATAAAAAATAATTATCTTTATATATTTATATAATAAGGGAAGAGGGTTTTTGAATTTATCCTAGAGACAATTGTCCTACTAGGACATTTTAACGGTCATGATTCGTTTATGCTTGAAGATGGATGGTAGAGATAAAAAGCTTCTCACTTACTCTAAAACTTCCCGCCCAAAAGCCACAAACTTTACAACCACCCATCCTCATCTGTTGTACCTCACTTTTCCAAATTTCAAATTTCAAATTTCAAAACACACCCATCCACTCCCTACAAAGAGAGACCCACTCTCATCAAACTCTCCAAACACTGCCTAATCGTGATTAACCGACCACCAAGCTCCGATTATGGTCTCCATTCATAAGACTCGAGGTTTTTCTTCCAACTCTCTCTAGGGTTTTCACACCAATCTCCACCTAAAAATTAGGGTTCCAGTGGTGGTGCTTTCAATTCAACCCGATCCGATCTTCCCTTCTCTTCGAGATCGCTCACTCTTTATCTCCAACTTCGTGTTTTCCCGCAAAACTCGACGGCCACAATGGTCACGACCTCTCTCTTCCCTCCTCTGCTTCCTCGGGGTGCCATGGATTCTAGCGCGATGCTGCTCTGGCGGTCCCTTCAGCTCTGTTTGTGCTCTACTTGGCTTTTCACGACATCGCCACTCATTGACTACGGACCACCGACCACCTCTCCTCGCCTCTTGCTGTCATCGCTCCTCTTGACCACCGACCATCGACTCTCTTCTCTTGCCCTCCTGTTTTGCCTCTCTCCTCTTGCGACGACATTGCAACCATTTAGAGGTAAACTACACTTACAAATTTGCAATCCATGATATTTTTGTGGGTTTCTCTCCTATTGGATTTGGGTTACAGTATTTTTGGTTCTTGCTTGAGTTTGGTGATGGGTTTGATATGTTCTTTTTGGGAAATGGGTTTCAAATTTTAGTGTTTCTTTTTGAATTATTTTTCATATGGGTTATAGAATTGAGGGTTATAGGGAGGAACATTGATTATTATGTATGTTTGATGAGTTTTGTGAAGTGAAAGATTGAATCTTGGGGTCCGAAATGAGCACCCAGAAGCCGGCTGTGACGGTTCGGGACCTGACTGAGGAAGCCAAGAAGCAGATTGGGTTGTCTTATCTCATGTCCTGTAAGTTTTGGGTTTTTTTGTTTCACTGAATTTTGTTGCAGATTCATCATACTTTTCATTGATTAATGGTGAAGATTCATCTTTTTTAATTGGTTCAATTGGGTTATTTATTCTGGATTTTGAATTTGATTGTTGTGTTCATTTGGTTGATGGTAATTTATTCATCATGCACGATATCTTGGCCATTCTTTTCAATTTTTGTAATTGATTATATATCTTTTACTTTGTTCACTTATTCTTTCTTTTTATTTTTATTTTTCCACAAATTTAATATCCTAATACAACATCAACATGTGTACTTCTGGGGTGCTGGCAGGTTACTTCCTTAACCTACATTACTTACATTTATCTTATTATACATATAAATATGTATCTATTTATTTTTGTGTGTATTGCGGTTGTAGAATTGATAAAAGTCACATATCTCTGGATCCATATTATTCTTTGCTACTGAAGGCAGTTGTATTAACTTGTCATTATCAGAGAGGCGTCTTTGTTCTGATTGGTGTTGTGAGCATGCTGAGTCCCCTGGAATTCCTTTGAACATCTTAGGTACAGTATTGAAGGCATTCGTCCAGGGAAGATGTCATAATAAGGGGATTGAGTTACTGGAACCTATCCAACTGGGCAGTGGTTCTTCAATTTTCTTAGTAGAAAATAATGTGGTGGTTAATGGTTTTGGATAAATATTAATTTTTCCCTTCAGTTTCCACGTAAAAGCCTTTGCACTTGCTGAATTCTTTTTAGTCATTCATTCTGGTAGGATGATCAGGTGTAAATTGTGGTTTTTCATTTCAACTTAGGGAATGCGACTTTGTTTTCTGTCTTTGACATGTCGTTCTCTTCAATGAAGTTATGACATTCAAAACTCTTAACTCTCATCTTATTCTGTGTTGCTGAAGTCATTAATGAGATTGGTATCTCCAATGAAACTTGACTTTGCTAAAATATAGGTCGCATTCTTAAATTTTAAGTGTGATTTTGTCTGTGAGGCCCTTCATGACCACAACCTCTTTTCTCTTTCAAAATTTATTTGCAACTACTCACCTCAACTCAGCAAGTCGTATCCCAATTCCATGGCGTCAGCTTCATGGATCCATTTCCTCCAAGTTATTCATAGTCATCCTTGATTAAGTTGAAGTTAATCATGAATCATGATGTTCCTTATCACATCATCCCATGTTCTCCTTAGCCTTCCTCCTTTTTTTTTACCACCCTCCACGTGGATCGGATCACTCCTTCTCACAAGCACACACTAAATATGTTGCTGAAGTCTTATTTGGGGTTAGACCCAAATGGTGCTCTGCTGAATGGAACCATTAAGAGCACTAACAATACATTTTGTAATTTATATATAGAAAAATTAATGTGGTTTAAATTCATTATGGTTGTAGTCTTCACATTAACTAGAATCAATTTGCATATTGATTTTGTATGCATGTTTTTGTGATTTTTATGCGTGCATGGAATTATTGTCATATTTAATTTAGTTTTGGGATCTTCCCAATTATATAACTCTCCATAAGAAAATGATGTTTTATATATTTAAATTTATTATTAGCAACACATTTAATTATCTATTTCTTGGCGAATTTTAATTGAAAGAACAAGAATTTTGTTTACGAAAGATAGAGGGTAACTCTTCTAGATTAATGTTAAAGACTTGCACTTGGGAATTTACAATTCATTTGCAATGATATGCAATGGAGTTGAGTTACATGATTGAATTTGTATAAATCAAAAGTTAATATGTAATTTGTCATATCATTACATATAAAATTAGAAGAAATTTTTTATTGGTGTGAATTCTTTTTCCAATTATTATATTATTATTTTTTTTTTTTTTTTTTGGACGTATACGATTGATCATTTCCCATCATTTCTCCCCTTATTTTATTAAGGGTAGCTCTAATTTAATGGATAAATAAAAAATATTGGAAATAGCATATTAGTTGCTTTTTAAGAACAATAATTGCGAAATTGAGGTGATTCACCTACAAAGTGGCTCATCAAGTAATGTCAGCTACTTCATACATAAAAAAAATACTAAGAAAAATAATATATAGATCAAGAATTCAAACACAAAACAAATATTAATAAAAGTAATGTATGTTTTAAATTCACTTCACATGTGAATTCGATTGTAACAAAGTTAAACCACACACTACTTGATTTTGGTTTTTTTTTTTGATATACTATGTAAGGCTATATTTGTTTGGGTATACTACATAATTTCTCTTAAGTAGTTTTACGAAAAATCATCTAGGTCGATTGATTGATCCTAAACATTTTTGGTTGTTTGATCACAACTTTGAGACACTTTTCATAAAACATTTTTATAGTCGCTAACATTTTTGCAACACATAGATTGTAATATAAGAATTTTATTAGATAGTGCCTTTAGCACGGGCAATCTCTAGTATACTTTTATATTAATACGAGTCTATGTACTATATAAATAATATATGTTGCATATACAATCATATGGTGTTATGGAGGCGTAGTGGAAAGAGTGTGTTGTATAAGGTTGATGGTTTGAATCTCCAAAAGAGCAGAGTGTAAATTTTTTTTTTTTTTCACGAATGAGCTTTTGGCGACTAAAGGTTTGGTTGCCGATTCCTTAAGTATTGGCGACTAAAACATTGGTCGGTATATGTATAATTTTAAAAAATATAATTGACTATCGGCGACTAATAATTTAGTAGCCAAACATTTAATTTTGCCGACCAACTAAAATTTAGTAGCTAAAAGGTAACATTGCCGACTAAAAAAAATAGTAGCCAAAATTTTCACTTTTAGCGACCAATCACATGTTTAGTCGCTAAAACAATCGCCGACAAGGTTTAGGCAACTAACTTGGCGACAAAAAAATTTAGTCGCTAAATGGTATCAGCGACTAAAAAAGCAACCTTTGGCGACTAATATTTTGGTCGGCAAAACTGTTATTTCTTGTAGTGTGATTTGGAACCCACATAACATGACCTTCATGCAAATTCTTTTTTGAGTGTTTTTTTATTTTTTTTATTTTATATTTTTTATGGGAATTTAATTCCCGCCAAACTTGATGTGGATAGTTATTTCATTTTCTTTCCCATGTTTTCTCAGCAAGCAAACGGGTGGTGTTGCTTATAGTGTTACATAATAGGTGAATAAATTTTCTTTATGTTGCAAATTGTACTAGAAAATTTGGTTTTTGATAGAAGAAGTAATTTTTCTTATTTAGTAGGAACTAGGAAGCAATCCCTCGTGTTACATTCGAAAATGATGTTTATAAACTATTCAAAATAATAATAACAAAAGAAAAGGAGAGAGAAGATTAATTTATATATAGTTGGACCATGATGGGTTGTACATTGATTGCATATAAACCCAACTTCAGATTATATAGTCCAATTTAGGGGTGTTAAAAAAATTGGTGGAACTGTAAACCAATCCAATCTTGTCTAAATCATTGGTTCCGATTTAAAAAATGGTGGAATTATTCAAATTGGTTTGAATCCTGATTCTATGGTTTTGGTATGGTTCTGAACCGAATTTAACCGTGATATATTTGTTTATTATTTTTTAATATTTTTTTTAATGTAAAAATAAGAATATAAAAGTTACTAGTAAAAAATTTAGGTAAACTACTAATAGGTCCTAATAATTAGACTTAATACCATCAAGTCCTATTAAAAATAAATCTTGGTAAAATTGTCACTAAAAATAATTTTTTTGTGACAATTTTTTATATATGTCGCTAAAAATTAACAATTAGTGACTTTTTTTGTCACGATTTTTATAAATTATTGCTAAAATTTACAATTAGTGACGTTTTTTTATGACAAATTTTTCCCATAGGACCTATTAGATAATAAGTTCACTTATTAGGATCTACACGTAAGTACCCCAAAATTTAAACACTAGTTTTGATTGTGAAATTTACAAGCTCTAATCAACTTAACTATACTAATAGTTAGTTTGTTTACTATTATAAAACCTATGGCATAAGTGTGAAGACACAATTACTTCAATAACTAGCTTTTGGGATTGAGTTTTACCTAAAATATTGTAACGTGGTATCAAAGCCGGAGCACCCAGGAATGGGTTGGTTGCGTGTCCTTGGCCTGCACGCGGCAGATGTTGCCGAGTGAGCATGTTGCACTAAAGAGAGAATGAGAAACGAAGTCGCCTAGGTACAAAAGTAATTTGAAGTATATAAGAATGAGGGCACCTTCACCTCAATAGCTAGTTTTTGGGGTTAAGTTCTATCAAAAACAGTGTAACAATATCAACTTTATTAGTATGCCCTATGATTCAACCTCAGGAAGGCTACATGATAGTAGTTGTAGAGGTAAGTATGATATCTTGAAGGTGTTTCCTAGCATGCAGTAAGCGTGAGTTTAATGTCCCTTCTCTCAAAGACTTGTTAAGGAGCAGTTGTCTTTCCCTTCTCTCTAAGACTTGTTAAGGATGAGTTGTTTTTCCTAAGGGAGATAGACAAGCAACCTCGATGATCCCCGAGCAATAGATACCTAGGCTTTGCTCCCGGCTTAGGCTACCAAGTGATGGTTAAGATAGTAGTGAGCAGAGTGATCCCAACATGCTTGACAAGCATTGGAATTGATGGTTGAGATAGTAGTGAGCAGAGAGAAAGAGCGAGTTTGTAGAAGTTAATACGAGAGACAGAGAAGAGAAGAGTTTGAATACACCCTGGCTGGTTGAGTAATGCCAGATACCCAAAGTTTTTATTAAATTTTTTATCAAATATCTTGGGTGTAGACCCACATGACACTTATATTGTATGGATTACATATCCATGTGAGACATTTGATAAAAAATTTGGTTAAACTTTTGATACCTCTAGCATTTTTCCACCTTGTTCCCCCCCTCCCCACACACTAGCGTTTCTATAAATGCAAAAAGACAAGCCACCAGGTCAGAGTCACCAACCTACTACACTACACCACAGTTTCATAGACAATGAATACCGAGCCCACTAAATATAAATATTTAGTTGGGCTGCCAAAAAAAATCCCCAAAATCAGTTTAAAAACATATAAAGGGGGACTTACGTGTAGGTCATAATAAGTGAACTTATTATCCAATAGGTCTTATGATAATTAATGACGTTTTTCATCAAACGCTACTAAAAAACGTCACTAATTGTTAATTTTCAATGGCAATTTGAAAATTGTCACAAAAAATGTCCTTAATTATAAGTTTTAGTGATAGTTTAAGAAACGACACTAATTTTCAATTTTTAGCGACAGTTTGAAAAATTCGCCACATAAAAATGTAACTAATTGTAAGTTTTGGCAACAATTTATAAAAATCGTGACAAAGAAAAAGTCACTAATTGTCAATTTTTAACGACATATGCAAAAAATCGTCACAATATTATTTTTAGCCAAGATTTTATTTATTACTTATTTTCAATAAAACTTGATGGAAATTAAGTCCAACTATTTGGACCTATTGGTAGTTTATCAGGGGAGTTACGGGCCAATCCTTTAAACCTGATTTAATTCCCGTGAGGTCCTGACCCAAAATAATTTAGCATTCGACACACACACACTCTCTCTCTCTCTCTCTCTCTTAACCGGGCGCCAAAGACCACTTCCGACCTTTAACAAAAAAAAAAATTGGCATTTTTCCATTTCCACCATGTCAATACTGCCATGATGCCAATAAGAGAAAAAGAGAAGAATAAGGATGAAGAAAATGAATGAGGGAGATAAGGAGTCCTTATTAGAAAATAATTCTTTACATTTGCAGATCAACACAAAAACTCAAAGACAAATCTAGTAAAAAAATTTATGATTGACACATTCAATAATAAATCTATTACTATCCGATTGTTAAAAATTAAAAAAAAAATCTCGTCTTTTTAATAACAAATTAACATAAGATTCAAAGACATACTCAGTGATAAATTTATCACTGAAAGATACATTCAGTGATAAATTTATCACTGACTGTTTCTTAAAAAATTACAAAAAAAAATCACATCATCCTCACAAATTAATACAAGATTCAAAAACATATTCAGTAATAAATTTAGCAGTGATAAACACATTCATTGATAAATTTCTCATTAGTTGTTTGTTAAAATATTACCAAAAAAAAAAAATCGTCATCATCGTTACAAATCAACACAATTGATAAATATATTAGTGATACATTTATCAGTAATACAACAGATTTGGTTTAAGAGAAATAAAAAGAGAGGGAGTAAGTAAGATGAAGGTGATAAATATAACATGATAAAAAATCAATGATAAATTTATCATTGCATTAATATCAAAATTTCAGTAGCAATAGTCCACAATATATTAAACAAATCAGTGATAAATTTATCACTGAATTAAGTGATAAATTCATCAGATTAGTTCAACATGTTTTACAAATGTAGATCTTCAGCAACACACTTTAGAAAGAGTCTCGATCTCATCGGCAACTATGTAAAGTACTAGATTGGCGCCAAAGATGGTAGATTGGCATTGAAAACAACTAGATTTGAAACCATTGGTGAAGTTCGACATTGAAGATGGTGAATCAATGATTGAAGAAGAACGACGGTGATGGCAGATGAAGGATAGAGGAAGAGCGACGGTAATGGCAAAGAAGAAGGAAGACAACAATGTCAGGCGAGCGAGTCAAACGGTTGAGAGATGGTGAAATATAGATTGGCGACGGTGGAGATAATTAGTGAACAATGGCGGTGGTAGTGGCCGGCGAAGGTAGTGGTGGTGACCGGTAGTTAGGGACGGACGACGATGGTGGTTGTAGGTGGATGGCCACGGTCATAACTACAATTGTGGTATTTTCTAGAGAGAGAGAGAGAGAGAGAGAGAGATGAGAAAAAAGAAGAATTTTGGAAAACTAATCAAGAGAGAAGTTAACACAAATTGAAAAAATTAATGAATAATAAATATTATAAACAATTAAAGATTTAGAAAGTGTTTGGGATGATTTAAATAGGGATTTTTACCTACTGGCAACAGGGGCAAAATCGAGATAAAAAAAAATATAACAAAACTGCTTGGTGCATAAGATACAAACTTAGGACCTAATGGGTAATAGATTCAATTAGTGGGACCGGTTGGTAAAAATCCTATACTTGGGTAAACTGTTAATATATCCTAATAGTTGAATTTAATTTTCATCAAATCTTATTGAAAATAAGTCATAATAAAATTGTCACTAAAAATAATTTTTTATGACGATTTTTTTGCATGTCGTTAAAAATTGACAATTAGTCACTTTTTTTGTCACGATTTTTATAAATTATCGCTAAAACTTACAATTAGTGACGTTTTTCTGTGACGAATTTTTTAAACTGTTGCTGAAAGTTTAAAATTAGTGACATTTTTTTAAACTATTGCTAAAACTTATAATTATGAACATTTTTTGTAACAATTTTCAAACGGCCGCTGAAAATTAACAATTAGTGACTTTTTTTAGTAGTGTTTGATGAAAAACGTCATTTATTATCATATGACTTATTGGACAATAAGTTCACTTATTAGGACCAACACGTAAGTCTCCCTTTATATGTTTTTAAACTGATTTTGGGATTTTTTTTGGCGGCCCAACTAATTATTTATATTTAGTGGGCTCGGTATTCATTGTCTGTAAAATTGTGGTGTGGTGTAGTGTAGTAGGTTGGTGACTGTGACCAGGTGGCCTGTCTTTTCGCATTTATGGAAACGCTGGTGTATGGAGGGGGACAAAGTAGAAAAATGTTGGAGATATCAAAAGTTTTACCAAAATTTTTATCAAATATCTCACATGGATATGTAATCCACACAATATGAGTGTCATGTGGGTCTGCACCCATATGAGATATTTGATAAAAAATTTAATAAAAATTTTAGGTATCTAGCATTACTCAACCAGCCAAGTGTATTCAAACTCTTCTCTTCTTTGTCTCTCACATTAACTTTTACAAACTCTCTCTCTCTCTCTCTCTCTCTCTCTCTCTCTCTGTGTATTCAAACTCTTCTTTTCTCTGTCTCTCGCATTAACTTCTACGAACTCTCTCTCTCTCTCTCTCTATAATTACTCTTCTCGCACCACAATGAGTGATAAAGATATCAGTGATACAAATGAACACAGCTGGTAAATATATCAGTGATACATTTATCACTGATAAAGTAGATTTGGTTTAAAAGAAATAAAAAGAGAGAGAAGGAATGAGGAAGAAAGAGGTGATAAATATAACATGATCAAAAATCAATAATAAATTTATCATTGTATTAATATCAAAATTCCAATAGCAGCAGTTTACAACATATTAAACAAATCAGTAATAAATTTATCACTGAATTAAGTGATAAATTCATTAGATTAGTTCAACATGTTTTACAAATGTACGAAACTTCACCAACACACTATAGAGTCTCAATCTCATCGGCGACCATATAAAGTACCAGATTGGCATCGAAAATGGTAGATCGACATTGAAAACAATTAGATTTGAAGCCATTAGTGAAGTTCGACGTTGAATATGGTGAATTGATGATTGAAAAAGAACAACGGTGATGGCAAATGAAGGATGAATGATGAAAGATGAAAGATGGAGAATGGAGAAAGAGCAACAGTAATGGCAAAGAGGAAGGAAGACGACAATGTTAGGCGAACGAGTCAATCGGTTGAGAGATGTTGAAGTATAGATTGGCAACGGTGGAGATGGTTGGTGAACAATGGTAGTTGTAGTAGCCAACGAATGTGGTAATGGTGACCGGTAGAGGTGGCGGTGGTTAGTGACGAACAACGACAGTGGTTACGGGTGGATGGCCATGGCCATAGCTACAATAGTAGTATTTTCTAGAGAGAGAGAAAGATGAGAAAGAAGAAGAGTTTTGAAAACATAATCCAGAAAGAAGTTAATACAAATTGAAAAAAATTAATGAGTAATAAATATTACAAACAATTAAAGATTTAGAAAGTATTTAAGATGATTTAAATAGAAATTTTTACCAACTGGTAGTAGGGGCAAAATCGAAATAAAAAATATATAATAAGACTTCTTGATGCATACGATACAAATTTAAAACCTAATAGGTAATAGATTCAATTATTAAGACCGACTAATAAAAATCTCATACTTCTATACACAAATAATGAATCCCCCACGTGTTTGATTTGGATCTGAAAATTTATTTTCAAATTTTTTTTTATTAATTTATTTTTCTCAAACTATTTTTTCTTAAATTTCAAAAAAAAAAAACTGTCTAAAAATTTATTTTGAGAAACAAAAAACAAACTCTTAAAAATAAGACTTGTTTGGTTTGGATTTAAAAATTTATTTTCAACACTATTTTATAAATTTAGAAGTTAATTTGTTAAAAAAATATTTAAAAAAAAACTCGTTTGGGAACCCTCCCTTTTAGTCAAAAAGTCAAAAAGTTACTAAATAAGCCAAAAAACCAACAACCCATACTAAAAAGTCAAAGATTCCCTTTTCTCTCTACTTTTTGCACATCTTTTCGTAAAAAGTCAAAAAGTCATCACAAACATACTAGTTTTTTTTAGCTCATATTTTAGTCAAATAGTCAAAAAGTTATTAAATTAGCTTATTCCCAAACGAGGCCAGTTTTGTTTTCTGGAAGGGTAAGAATAATTTTTTAAATTTAAAAATTACTTTTTAGAATTTATTTTTGTCAAACAAAAAATTTATGTTGCGTTTGGTAGAGTTTTGTAAATATGATTTGAGAGTATGAGTTGCATTTTGAGTTTGTGAGTTGTGGAATTATGATTTGAGTGTAGAAAATTTGTTTGATTATGGTTTTAGAATAGAGTGTTGAATTGAGTTTTGAATTGAGTGTGGAATTGAATTTTGAAAGTTTGATTTGACATATGAAGTAAGAAAATTTGTTTGGTTATGAGTTTTGGAAAGAGTTTTCAAAACATAATTCAAATTGTTATAACTCATAACAAAATACACTACTTTCACACTGTTAAAAATTATGATCAACACTCATAACCAAACTCTTTTTAAAATTTAATTAAAACAAATTTATTATTAACAGAAAATAACATTAATTAATTTTTTAATTGAAAATACTACAAAGGAAATATTTTTTTCAAAATAAATATTCAAAAAATTTAAATCATAAATATTTAAATAATTTAAATAATCTAAAATTTAATAAGTAAAAAATTAAAATAAATATTCAAAAATTTTAAATAATTTAAAATGTTAATATTCTAAATTTAAAAACAACTCTACACTCAAATCGTAACCAAACACATAAAATAAAACTCAATTAAAAAATTATTTTTAAAACTCATAACCAAATACATAACTCGAAACTTCATACTACTTTCACAACTCTACACTCAAATCGTAACTAAATACATAACAACAAAATTAAAATATTTAAAAGTATTTTTATAAAATAGAGTTTGAATTTATTTTTATAAAATATTTTAAATTTTAAAAAATTAAAATCGTAATATTTTGAAAGTAAAATATTTGAAAATATTCAAAAAAAATTAAAAAATTAAAAAAATCGTAACATGTTTAAATATTAAAATATTTAAAATCTTAACAAATTAAAATATTTTTAAAATATTTAAAAAATTAAAATTTTGATTTGAATTGATTTTTAAAAAGAGTTTTGAATTATGTATTTGGTTATAAGTTTTGAAAAGTAATGATTATGTTTTGAATTGAGTTTTGAGAAATAGATGTTGTACGGGGGCGAAATATCCTCTGCTTTCCGTACTCCTTGTACTCCAAGCTTCACTTGACGGCGTTTAACCTGGCAACACAGAAACGGTGAGCTACCCAGCGGTGGTGTGCCGAATAGACCCTCCGACGATCAAGTTAAACCACTTGAGAAAGAAGGATACTGTTAGAGAGAGAATATATTTTCAGGGAAAGAAGTTGCATACCTCTAACGTTCACCTTCCCCCACTATTTCTAGGCTGGCCATGCAGCCCCAAGATCGTGCGCGCACCACTTCTGTTGTCCTTCCATGGACAGGTGGCAGTGCTTGCCTCTCACCACCTTACGCGTGTAAAGGTTTTGTCCTCCAACCAGTACATGCAGAACTGCCCAACGGTATTGATGCGTGCATGGAGCAGATGTCCTCTCCTTCACGCCATTGGCCCAGGTGGCACGCTTAACCGGAGTACCACACCGGCCCATCCCTTGCTTGCGGAAAATTGTCACCACAAGCTCAAAACCGAGTTATGAACCACCGAGCTGCCCCTTAACGAAGGGACAAAGGGCGGTGATCATGACCGAGCAGTCATCACAGCTGACCGGTTGAAGGCAGGCCGGTCCTCACCGCGTCATCAATCTAGCCCGGATCATTCTTTAGCTCAGTCGTTGCACACCACTGCATGCTCTGCCTAATGCGTACAAATCACCACTCGGCAGGCGCTAGTTCGCGCCCGATCGGTCAACCTCTCCTGCCGCGCAAGTCAGTCCGCCGGGCCGTGTCAAGGGGAGAAGTTTGCTCGGCGCCGCGCGGTCCGTCATGATCGGCGCTATCGTAGCTCGGCTGTACTAACGGCGCAAATCTCCCCTCTCAATTGCCCCTTAACCCCATCTGAGCTAATCGTGATTGGGGTTACATCGCGACCGAGCTAACGGTCGAGTTGCGCCCTTACCAAGCCGAGCGTGATTGGGGAAAAATCTGTCGCCGAGCTATCCCATTTGGCCGGCCATTTCCTCGGTAGTCTTGTCAAGGGTCGTACTGCCGTACTGACAGCCGCGTTTTCAGTGCCACGTGGCCTCACGCCGTTGGTCCGTACGCCCTAGCTGTCCTGCACGCGCAACATTCAAACGGTGCAGCCGTTTGGGTTTCCCTCCTCTTTATGCAGTAGTGAAGGGTCACTTTTGGCTCTTCACCTTTCATTCTCACCTTCAAGCAAAACCCTAGTTCTAAAACCCTCGAACCTCTTCCGCCATTACTGTCTCTGTGTTCCCCCTCGCTTGCTTTCCATTCTTTCAGAAGGCTTCAACCAAGCTCGTGTGCCGTGGCCTGCTCCGCACCTGATTTAGGTGAGCCCTTCTTACCCTTCTTTTGTACCTTCATACCAGAGTTCTTCGAACTCCTCATTTCGTTTCATTTTTTTTTTTTTCGCTTTTGGTGCCCTCTGCCAAGGGCTATTGGTGTTGCCCTCCTTTGTTTAGAGCTTGTACACTAGGGCAAATGGAAACTGAAGGGGTACATGGGGCCTTCGTGCCCCTGTTTCTCCTTGGTTCGAATGAACGAACCTTGAACTTAGGATGAACAGGAAGAACAGGATGAATACTGTGCACAACCGAGCTAGATGCTCGTTTAGATCCATAGGTAGAGCCTCAGCTGAGCAAGAACTAGTTTGTGGCTTCCCGCCGATGCCGCAACCGAGCTGAATACCAAATTAGATCCACAAGTAGGACTGAACCGAGCGAAAATTTGCCTGAGGTCTATACTTGCGGCCTCGACCGAGCTAAAGGCTCAATTTGATTTTCAAGTAGGACTGAACCGAGCTACAGCTTTGTTAGCATCCCGTTCTTAGACCTTGGCCGAGCCGGAAGTGGAGAGTTAGAACCGAACTACGAAATCGACCAAGTATTCTAGCCGAGATAGGGGTCGGACCGGTCAAACACTACTAATCCTTTCACTGAGCCAGTTCTAATAGGAGCCGTGCAATTTATGCCGTGCTAACCCTTGGAAATATTTTTTTAACAATGCAAAACAAACTAGGACCGACCAGGCCAGACCAGCACTATCACTGGTGGAGCTCAAAGACCGAGCAAACACACAACATTTTTGACCGAGACAAAAATTTAATTACCCAATAAAACCGATGGGGAAGTACCGATTCATGGTGAGCTCGCCCGGCGCATTAGCAGAGTTTCGTAGGGATTACCACATTCCAGACGACGTCATCCTAGAGCTGGCCAAGCAGGGTGATACCCCGTGGGGCGACCTAGACTGGTGCCCTTTCACGGTCGTATCCATAGTAGAGGGAGGACTTCACTTCCGGTTCAGCCCTTGATCTACGAATTTTTGAGGCAGACAAGGCTTTGTCCAACCCAAGTGTCAAACAATACATACAAAATAATAAACGAGGTCGCCGAGCTGAACAGGAGGCTCGGTCTCAACCTCGGTCTCGCTAAAATATTCCACCAATATAGCCTTAGCAAAAATAAAGGTGGGTTCTGCTGGTACCTCAAAGTAAAGAAGGGCCGAGCAAAACTCATCGAAGGCAACCCAGACAAAAAAACCAACGACGATGACTTCCTCTGGGTGTCCGGTAATTACGAGGACACCGAGGCGCCCATATCGAGCTGGTACATTAGGAAAGACTTCGGCAGTGCTGGTGAGTAGCTCGGCTAACCGTACTATGTAATCTTTGCATTAGCTTCTCTTTTCGCCGGTCTAACACTTGTTTTCTTTTTGCAGATTCCAAGCACTTGGCAGAGGACTACCACCGAGCTAACCAGGAAGCCATTCGCGTCCTACTGCGTCATCCCGAAGAAGAAAAAGAAGCCTCAAAGCTCCTCGGCTTCGAACCGACTTACACCTACCGAGCACCGCGCAAAAGCCGGGTCACCGACTTCCTTCGCACTCCGTCACCAAAGCCCGACCCAAATTTACCGCCGATCAAACTTGTCCCTCTTACCGCCGAGCAAGAAATGGCGAAGATTTAGGCAATTAAGTCCATGATCACGGGCGAGGAGAGCGAGTCCCAACCACCGGAGGCAACTGGGGGAACATCCTCCACCCCAGCCGGGCAAACTGAAGGGGCCGTGCTAGCTTTGGCCAGCGAGCAAGCAGCTGGCCGGCCAAAGAAGATGCTGAGGAAGGGCCAGCCTGAGCAACATTTGCTCGATGAAGAATCGACCGATCACGCCTCCGCTGAACTGGGGGACCAGACCGAGCAACCACCGACCGGGCCATCCAAGAGCCCCGCCACCCCCTCGGTCTGGGCGCCCAAGTTCAAATACCAGGGCCGAGCTGTTTCTGCAGAGGACTCGGTCTACGCGGACAAGGACTACTCGCTTGGTTTTAACTTGACCAAGGGGTTGATCCTGCCCGCCGATATGAAAAAACACGACGAGCTGTCTGACCTAAAGGTCCTCCGCTCGGCGGCAAAATCCATAGTGCTGGTAAGTTCTCCATTCTTTACTTCCAAGTTGTCGCTCGGTTTGTGCTCGGTTTCCCGAATACTCACAAGCTTTCACCTGTTTTCAGGCCACGCAAAAGAACTATTTAGCCCATGACCAGATGATCAAAGTCCGGCAAAGCCTGCGGGACGCCATCGCAGAGAATAAGGCCCAAGCGGCCGAGATAGCAAAACTCAAAGCCACGCAGGAGGCATTGGTGGCGGAGCGGGATGAATTGAGCCAGAAAGTCGACCGAGCTGAAGCTGACAAAGAGCGGGCCATGAAGTCGACCAAAGCTCGGCCTCGTCGAGCTCCGAAAGCTGCGCGATGCCCATAAGGTGAGAGGGATAAGGCCGTCGATGATGCGGAGGACCGGGGATACGCACTGGGAGAGAGACTTATGAGCGTCAAGTCCAGGCGACCAAGGACATCATTTTCCAGTGCAGTTGGAAAGCGGCCGTGGAAAAAGTTAGCCTTGGTCAGGACGCTGATATGTTCCTGAATCCTCCTGCGGCCTATATCCCGGTCTATATGCAGGCGTACGCCAGTGCCACTCAGAACCGGCTCATCGCGGAGGCAAGGAAAGAGGCCGAGGAAGAAGCCGCCGCCGCGCAACAGGCCGAACAAACTTCTCCAGAAGCATCCCATGATGCGGAAGATGAAGTGGCTGATCGGGATGTTGCTGTGGTGGATGGAGTCGACAATGAGGCTGAGGAAAACCTGCCCGAGCAGAATGCTCAGATCACCGAGCAGACGGTTGAGGGCGCCGAGCAAACCGTCGACCTGTTGGATTGAAGATTTCGCTTGTATTTTCTGCTTTGCTTTATTCCTGTTTTTTTTTTTTTTTTTTTTTGTAACCGGGCTAGGCCCCCCCTCTTGTACTGCAACTTTCTGAATCAATGAAACTCCAACTTTTTGCCTGTTTACCTTCTACTTCTATTTGGTTGACACGTGCAAAAACTTCTTGATTTAAACTATAATAAATCACAACTGATAGGTCGGCTTTGCTGTGCAATGTGCTGGGCTAGGATCAGAATTGCTCAGACATAACCCAGCTCGGCTCTTTGATCTTTCGAATGAACCCAGACATTTTCATGAGCCGAGCAAAATCAGCTCGGTTTGAGCAAAAATTACCTCCGCCACTCGGGCTTTGACAATACTCTAAGTCTTGTATTTGTGCGGGCATAAATCAGCTCGGCCCTAATAGGAAGTTGGGGAAATCACCAACATTACTTTGGCCGAGCAAAGTCAGCTCGGCATATATTGTATAAATCACCAATATTCCAATGTGGCCGAGCAACATCAGCTCGGCCTTTGGGTTGGACAGGACGCCAACATTGCCTTCGTCCAAAGCAAAACCAGCTTGGATCTTGTAAGTTGGGCAATTCACCAACGTATCTTTTGGCCGAGCAAAGTCAGCTTGGCTCCTATCAGTTGGACAAAACTCCAACGCAGCCTTTTGGCAGAGCAAAATCCATTCGGCCTTTACATCGGTCAAACATCAATATTCCTTTTAAGTTGGTTGTGACGCCGACATAACAATTGGGCGAGCAAAAGTCAGCTCGGACCTTACGCGAATTCGACAACACGCTAATTATTTCGCTGGAGCCAACTTTGTGTGCGGTCCATGTCTGTACCGGCAGGAGAAATTCTGCCCGGCCCCGTTCAGGTCGGTCTCCTTGCCCCTAGCATCCACAGTGGCCCAGAATCCTTGTGGTGCCATTTGCACAAAAAGATGTAATATAAAACAAAGAAAAAGGGCTATTTTTCATTACAAGAAAATGTGCTATTGCTTACATCAAATGCCAAAAGCTTACAGTTCTGGCTAAGCAACAAAAGCAAATTACATCTAAAAGTAAAAGACCTTAAGGTTGGCTGCATTCCACGGTCTGGGGACAGCCTTGCCATCTAAATCTTCCAGATGGTATGCCCTTTTTCTGCAAGGCCAATCACTTTATGGTCCTTCCCAGTTTGCACCGAGCTTTCCCTCACCAGGGACCACCGTGTTACCCAGCACCCTGCGCAAAGACCTAGTCCCCGATCTTGAACAGTCTAGGGTGCACTGCCTTGTTGTATTTTCTGGAGAGTTCTTGCTGCTAAGCCACTACGTGGATCAGTGCCCGCTCTCTCCTTTCTTCGGCCAGGTCCAGCTCCAAAGCCACCGCTTCATTGTTCGAGTCGGGCTGAAAACTCTCAGATCGGATGGTCGGCATGCCAATCTCCAGCGGGATGACGGCCTCCATGCCGTAGGCCAGGGCAAACGGAGTCTCTCCGGTCGACCGTCTTGGCGTAGTACGGTACGCCCAGAGCACGTTGGGGAGTTCTTCAGCCCACTTCCCCTTGGCTTTCTCAAGCCGCTTCTTTAGCCCGTCCAAGATGGTCTTGTTTGAGGCCTCTGCTTGACCATTTGACTGAGGATAGGCCGGCGTTGAATTGTAGAATTCGATCTTTAGCTCTTTGCAAAATCCGCAAAAGAGTTTCCCATCGAATTGACTGTCGTTATCTGATATGAGGGCCTTTGGTATGCCGAAGCGGGTGATAATATTTTTGCCAGACAAACTTTTTCACATCTTTTTCCTTTATAGTCGCCAGTGGCTCGGCCTCAACCCACTTGGTGAAGTAGTCGGTGGCGGCGATGAAGAACTTGCGATTGCCCGGCGCTGCTGGTAATGGTCCTACAATATCCAAACTCCAAAGCGTGAACGGCCAAGGACTTGTGAGGGGGAGCAATTCTCTGGCTGGCTGGTGGATCTGGTGAGCGAATTTCTGACACTTTTCACACCGGCGAACGTATTTCTGCGCGTTTGCCTGCATGCACGGCCACCAATAACCTTGTGAAATTGCTCAGTAAGCCAAAGATCTGCCCCCAGTATGGCTGCCGTAGATGTCTCATGGATCTCATATAGAAAAGCTTCCACCTTGGCGGGGTGGACACACTTCAGATGCGGCCCGGTAAAAGACTTCTTGTACAAGGCTCCGGATGGGGAGAGCCAAAATCGCTCTGACTTTGCCCGGATCTTGTGCGCCGTCTTCTTTTCTTTCGGTAGAATTCTATCTTTCAGGAAGGCGATGATGGGATCCATCCAAGAAGGACCCAAGTCGGTGCAAAGTACCTCAGTCACTACCGGTTCTTCTATACTTGGCTGAGGTAAAATTCTATCATCAAGGGGTTGGGAAAAGATGTCTGAGTAGAAGCGAGCCCGGCCAACTCATCAGCCGTGTTGTTTCCTTCGCGGTTGATCGCTCTACTCTTATGGCATCGAACTACTTGATCTCTGCACGTACCAGCGCCTGATACTTGGCCATTCTTTCATCCCTGGCCTCATACTCCCCTGAGACTTGATTGACCACCAGCTTGGAATCGCTGAACACCATCAAGGCCGACACTTTCATTCTCAATGCGCTCCTTAGCCCGGCAAGGAGGGCTTCATACTCCGCCTCGTTGTTGGATGCTGGGAAGCCGAGTGTAATTACCTGCTCGATAATCAGCCCGTCCGGTGAAGTCAACACAATTCCCAGCCCGGCCCCATGTCTGTTGGATGCCCCATCGACGAAGAGCTTCCACATCTCGCCAACGAACAGCTTCCAGCAATCAGAAGGGTTTTAGGAGCTTCTTAATTCCAAGTCTCTGATCGGCTCATTCTGGTCTCTTTCCTTGTCATGGTTGACTCTACCCTCCAACAAGTCACTCGTCTTTGCTGGTTCGGTCACTCTTTTCCCTTCCTCCTCTTGCGCACCAACACTTGCTTCTGCTGCCTAAACCATGGGCCGCGCTAAATCCGCACCAGCCAAGTCAACCGGGCAAACTGGATGCGTTCCAGGGGCAAATTCCGCCACAAAGTCTGCAAGAGCCTGAGCTTTGATTGCGGTGCGCGGGCGGAACTTGATGTCGTACTGTCCCAATTCCACGGCCCATTTCAGAATCCTCCCAGTGAAGTCTGCCTTTTCAAAGAGCTCCTTAAGTGGAAACTCGGTCAGCACCACTATTGTATGGGCATGAAAATAGTGTGCCAGCTTCCTTGACGCCATCATCAGGGCCAGCGCCAATTTTTCCAAAGGAAGATATCTCGTCTCGGCTGGGAGAAAAGTCTTGCTTACATAGAAGATGGGCAAGTGCTGGACGCCTTCAGCGCGAACCAGGACGGCACTCACCGCATGTTGAGAGACCGCCAAGTAGAGATATAACTCTTCGCCCGGCTGAGGTGTGACCAAATAGGGGCGGAGGAGAGGTATACTTTTAGGTTCGCCAGTGCGCGGTCACACTCATCGTCCCAGAAAAACTTAGCCTTCAAAGTCTTGAAGAAGGGCTGCAACGATCCGAAGACCGGCTGATAAATCTTGTAACGCCCTCAAAATAAAACCCATATTATATAAGATTAACATGCATTAATAGAAAACGAAACATTCTATTATCCATCAGAGTATTACTAAATAAAAGCATTACATGTAACATCAAAATAAATGCCCTACGGGCTTACATCTTGCCAAGCCAACACTTGGACACAAAGAAATAAGAGTTCTAACTCAATACAAATAAAGCCCTAGGCTTGAATGTTTACATGTATCAAATAAAAACAAATAAATAAAAACAAGTCTTCGAGTCGAAATCCTCACAAGCTAAGTCCTTGGAGGTAATGAACCACCTGAACCTGAAAATGAAGTTCCCATATAGGGTGAGCCACAGCCCAGTAGAGAAATACTAAACCAAGGCATATGAATTAACTAAAGCAGTAGCATCTGATACATGGTTAACACCGGATAATCAATTTACAAATTCATGACACGAATGTCTACATTGCCTATGACACAATGTCTATGGCATAATTCACCTTCCATTTATGGCTCAGAACCTGGCCAAATAACTCAACTGGGGTTTCATCTTTTATTAACAATACTTCCAATTCAACAGGAATAACAATTCAAGTTAAACCTAACATAACGAATACACATGTTGGTATTATATCAATCACAATCAAATTCACTTCCATACTTCCCAACTGATACACATTTTGGTGATGTATCATATCAACAATAAATAGAAATATTTCTATTATCAATAAGCACACATAAAAGTGATGCTAATGGAGTCCATCCCCTATCTCCTCCCAACAATTCCGGTTTAGAGGTCCATCCCCTATCTTCCCCTAAACCGTGGAGTTCATCCCCTATCTCCTCCAAACCAAATGCATATGCAATGAAACACACAATTGCCATATACAACACATAATCAATACATGAATGTTCTGTATTAATTCAACAGTCAAGATAAATGACTTAATTTCAGTTATACCTAAGCCGCATGCAAGGTCTACAACAATCAATGACTATCCTCCACCGATAGCCCAAAACAATTATTTCTAAGCAAGAAATAACTATTACAATAAATGTAATTTCAATAATTTCAATATTCTCTAAGGTAAGTATTTAAACTACCAAATACAACAATAAACCACTAAATTCCCCAATCTCATGAATTTACCCCAATATCACAATCTTCCTTTAAATTAATTATATAAATTAATCTATGACAAAACCCTAAGGTTTCTCCCAAAATTACCAAACTACCCCCACATACCAAAATACCACCACTTAGGATTAAAGCGTATAAATGGAGTAGGAAATCCCTACCTCGAAGAAATAACTCAAAAAGGAGAAGATGAAGATGATGCCCAAAACTCCAAAGTGCTCCAAACCAACAATTTCTCAGATTAAAATGTAGCCCTCACTCTCCTCTACCTTTTTAATGAAGGAACTAGGGTAGATACACACTCTAAATAGATCAATCCTAAGAGAGAAGATGAGTTGGGAGAGAGAGAACTCGTAACCTAGGGTTTTATAAACTGAAAGGGGCTGAAAAACTGTTTTAAAACACGCTGCTGCGTATTTAAATCTGATAGGCTCGCTCGAGCGAAGACCTGGTCGCTCGAGCCAAACAACCCAGCTCGCTCGAGCAAAGAAAATCTCGCTCGAGCCAGAAAACACTGCTCACAGGTCTAAGTACTGGACGCAAAGCTCGCTCGAGCGAAGGAACCCTGGCTCGAGCGAAGAAACAAAATAAGGACCTCGCTCGAGCGAAGAAGAGCTCGCTCGAGCGACCAACCCAAAAACTGGACAGCAACTCTTGGTTTCAAACCCAACCAACCTGTAACATAATCTGCCCAACACATCCTATAACCCAAAGCTAAGGAATTAAAGGACGACAACAACAATAATACAACAATGGAATCTACGGAACATAAGTCCGGATACAATAATCAAAAGGGAAAAGACCGGGGTCGCTATAACCTCCCCCCCTTAAAAGAATTTCGTCCCCGAAATTAAGCATGAGTTTGTAAAAACAAGTTTTTCTCAATTCCCAATGATATTATAAAACAATAAACAACAACTTGACCCAATACCGGTCACTTCATCTCTTATCAAGAGGCATCTCACAATATGTATAAATCAACATATATTCAACTTGCATCAATATTATGCATTATTCCTTTCAATGTTAACAATTTCCATATCATTATTCAAGTTCATGATATAAACAACACATTCAATATATAAATGTTATACTCCACTTCCATAAAAGGCAAGTGCAAATGTTAACATTAAACCCAAAACATTCTCAATGTTTTCCAAGTTAAGACATATATATAAAGCTCTTAAGTTGAACAATATTATATAATCTAAATACAAGATTACAACTCAATAAACATATCCGGATATTTCTCACGGACTTCCAACTCACGTTCCCAAGTGGCTTCCTCCACTCCGTGATGTTTCCACAAAACTTTCACCAAAGGGATGGTTTTGCCTCGCAAAACTTGATCCCGCCTATCCAAGACCCGAACCGGTCTCTCCTCATACGAGACATCCTCATCAACAACTAAATCAGTCCAATCCAACACATGCGATGGATCCGGCTCATACTTCCGAAGCATACTCACATGAAACACGTCATGAACTCCGGATAACTGCGGTGGCAAAGCTAAACGATAAGCAGCCTCGCCAATCCTCTCAAGGATCTCAAAAGGCCCAATAAACCGAGGGGACAACTTCCCGCTCTTCCCAAACCTCATCAAACCCCGTTTAGGTGATATCTTCAGAAAGACATGATCACCCACCTCGAATACCAAAGGTCTCCTCCTACGGTCGGCATAAGATTTCTGACGACTCTGTGCTGTAACAAGCCTCTTACGGATAAGCTCAACTTTCTCCGTCGTTTCCCTCACCAACTCCGGACCCAACAGAGGTGCATCACCCACCTCGGCCCAACAAACAGGAGATCTACACGGTCGGCCATACAAGGCCTCAAACGGTGCCATACCAATACTAGACTGAAAACTGTTGTTGTAGGCAAACTCCACAATGGCAAGTGCCTCTCCCACGACCCACTAAAGTCGAGAACACAACCCCGAAGCATATCCTCAAGGATCTGAATAGTACGCTCGGACTGCCCGTCAGTCTGAGGATGATAAGCCGTGCTAAAGGTCAACTTAGTGCCTAAAGCACTCTGCAAACTCTGCCACAACCTGGCAGTAAAACGAGGATCTCTATCTGAGACGATCGTCACTGGGACCCCGTGCAACCTCACTATGTCCCGGATATATAAGTCGGCAAGATGATCTACCGAATCTCTAACACGCATAGGAATGAAGTGCGCTGACTTCGTCAACCGGTCTACAACCACCCAAATAGCATCACTACCCCGCTGAGTCCTCGGAAGACCCACAACGAAGTCCATAGTGACATGCTCCCACTTCCACTCGGCAATAGGCAAGGGTTGCAACAAACCCGCTGGCCTCTGATGCTCGGCCTTCACTTGCTGACAAGTAAGGCACCTAGATACGAAAGCTGCCACATCTCTCTTCATACCCCGCCACCAAAACTGGCGACCCAAATCCTGATACATCTTAGTACCTCCCGGATGCACCGCAAGGCGCGAATGATGAAACTCTCGGAGTACCTCCTCTCGGCAAGACTCCGGCACAAACAGACGGTCTCGGTATCTCACACTCAGGTCGGGATACACCGTCAAACCCTTCTCAACCTTCCCAATGGAAATCTTTTCTCGGAGAGATTCTACCTCAAGATCACCCCTCTGAGCCTCTAACACTCGAGTCACAAGTGTAGGCTGTGCAACAACAGAAAACAAGGCCGCAGCCTCTACGGATTCGCCCAGATGCAAATCAAACTCCCCAACTGCACCCAACATCTCCCACTCCCGGATGGCTATACTAGCTAAGTCACCAACAGATTTCCTACTAAGGGCATCGGCCACAACATTGGCCTTCCCCGGATGATAGTGCAACTCGAAGTCATAATCCTCAATGAACTCCATCCACCTCCTCTGCCTCAAATTCAAGTCTTTCTGTGTAAACAGATATTTCAGACTCTTATGATCCGAGAATACCTCGAACCTCTCACCATAAAGATAATGCCTCCAAATCTTCAAGGCAAAAATCACAGCTGCTAATTCTAAATCATGCGTAGGGTAATTCTTCTCATGAATTTTCAACTGACGTGAGCCATAGGCGACCACTTTCCCCTCTTGCATCAACACACAACCCAGACCCTCTCGTGAGGCATCACAATAGACTGCATAACCCAACCCTCTCTCCGGAATAATCAAGACTGGAGCGGTGGTCAGTCTAACCTTCAACTCCTGAAACGACTTTTCACAAGTCTCACTCCATACAAATTTGACTCCCTTCCGAGTCAATCTAGTCAACGGTGAAGCTAACCTGGAGAAATCTTTCACAAACCGACGGTAATACCCAGCTAATCCCAGAAAACTGCGGATCTCAAACACACTCTTAGGCTGTGCCCAATCTTGCACTGCCTCAGTCTTGGATGTATCAACAGACACCCCTTCCCCAGAAACTACATGGCCTAAGAACTTCACCTCTTCTAGCCAGAACTCACACTTCCCGAACTTAGCATACAGCTTATGGGCTCTAAGTAACTCAAGCACCACTCTCAAGTGTTCCTCGTGCTCCTCCCTCGAAGGTGAATAAATCAGAATGTCGTCCACGAAGACGACCACAAAACGATCCAAGAATTCCCGGAAGATCCGGTTCATCAAATCCATAAACACTGCCGGTGCATTGGTGAGCCCAAACGGCATCACCAGAAACTCATAATGACCATACCGCGTACGGAATGCCGTCTTAGGAATATCCTCCTCCCTGACTCTCAACTGATGATAACCCGATCTCAAATCTATCTTAGAGAAACAACGGGAACCCTTCAACTGGTCAAACAAATCATCAATACGGGGCATAGGATACTTATTCTTAACCGTAGCCCGATTCAACTTTCTGTAATCGATACACAATCTCAAAGCACCACCTTTCTTCTTAGCAAAGAGGGCCGGTGCTCCCCACGGCGAAACACTAGGACGGATATAGCCCTTATCTAACAACTCCTGGAGTTGAACCTTCAACTCAACTAACTCGGCTGGGGCAAAACGGTAAGGTGCCATAGAAATCGGCGCCGTGCCGGGCACTAAATCAATAGAGAACTCAATCTCTCGCTGAGGTGGCAAACTAACAAGATCCTCGGAAAAACGTCCGAATACTCACAAACCACCCTCGGCAACACAATCTGGGTCTCATCACCCTCACTAATCGAAAGACTAGCAAGTAGACCACTAAGCTCACTCCGCCCCCGCGGATCATACTCCGGTGGCAAAACACTACCAACCCGGTCCCCCAGAAAACGAAAACACTCCCCGTTCACGGTACAACAAGTGACCCTCTGACGGTAGCAATCAATAACTGCCCGGTATGACGATAACCAGTCCATACCCAAAATAACATCAAAGCCCTTCATGGGCATAACTACAAAAAAAAGGGATTCTATGATCATCGACCTCTATATCACAACCCCTAACACCTTGTTTCAAAATCAATTCACCCCCAAGAGGTGACACTACACAAATAGGAGACGCTAACTGTGCTAACTCCAACTCCAAAACAGATGCAAATGCAGCAGACACAAAGGAATGAGATGCACCCGTATCGATCAAAACACTAGCAACTGAATTGCAAAACAAGAAGGTACCTCTCACAACAGATGGAGCTGGTACAAGATCCTGCGCGGTAACAGCATACACGCGCCCAGACGACCTCTGATCAACCTGCTCACCCCTCGGAGCATAAGACTGCTGCACAGACTGGGACGAAGAAGCCCCCTGATTGGCCCTCGAGGCCTGAACTGACTGAGCTGGCTAACTACTCTGATTCTGCCTCAAACCAGATGCACCAGGTGTGCCACTCAACTGCGGGCAAAACCTCTTCATGTGCCCTGGCTGACCGCACTGATAACACGAGAGTGGCTGACCTCTACTCTGACTCTGGCTCTGAGATCGAGCCGAAGAAGATGCTGCTCTCTGAACTCCTCCCCTCTGAGGACAAACTGGAGACTTGTGGCCCAGCTGACCACACTTGAAACAAGTAATGTCTCCCTGACTGCCTTTCCCAGAACTAGCACTCGGCACTGGAAAAGTGGATCTAGAAAAACTACTCTGAGGCTGCTGAGGAGTGAAACCTCTCTGCCTCCTGCCATCACTCTGGCCATCCTGACTCCTCTTGGAGCCTTTCTGCCTTTCCCCTCTTCCTGCATCATAGTCTCGGTATGGGCTGCTGCATCAACCAATCGCCCAAAATCCCTAATCATAGATCCGACAACTCTCAGCATGAGGCCACGCCTCAACTTCTTCTCAAACTCAATGCAACGGCGTTCCTCAGTCGCCACCAACTCAGGTGCAAACCTGGACAAACTAGTGAATGCAGCCTCAAACTCGGCCACTGATAAACTGTTCTGCTCAAGATGGCGGAACTGATCTCTCAACTTCTCCTGAACAGCTGGAGACAGGTACTTCTCCTGAAAAGCATCAACAAAAGCCTTCCAAGTACCTCCAATACGACCTTTGGTGAACTTCCACCACTGACCCGCATCCCCTTTCAGCTGGAAAGATGCCAAGGTCACCTTCAGTACCTCGTCTTCGATGCCTAGCATCTCAAACGTTTTCGTTGTCTGTTCGAGCCATTCATCTGCCTTAAGCGGCTCGCTAGGATCACCTAAAAATTCGTCCGGGTGAGACCGGAAGAATTCCCTCTTCAGAAAAGAAGGTCCTGTATCTGCAGCAACAACAGCCTGGGCTGGATTCGCAGCCCTCAGAATGTCAACTGACGCCTGAAATGCCCCTGCTATCCCTTGGGCCAAAGCGCCCATAAACTGCTGTCCTACTGGCTCGGCCACATTGGCCTGGCCAACACCCTCCTGAACTGCCGGAATTTCCTCCGGTATAGGCACTTCCTGCCTGGCCTGCCTACCACGCCTACCACGACCTCGTCCTCGTCCTGACATCCTAATAAAGGAAATAAAGACGTTAGCACTCTAAATAATGTGCCAAAATTATAACACTCACGTCCTAATACATTGGACAACAATAAATCACACCACGTAAGCACATAATCACATAAGCACCTACGAATTTCATTCCTGGATAATGATAGTCCCGAGGCGCCACTAAAGTTCCGGTTGGAAACAACATTGATCAAGTGCCTTTCCAACAAGACTTTCAGAGACTCAAGGATCCAATCAACATCCTAGGAACTACATTCCATACCCACATAATCACATAAACATGTTATCATATAAGCATGTAATCATTACACTAAGTCTCTATCAAACGAGACGAACCCATTGTGATACTAATCACTTCCCACGTACCCAAAGTATTCAAACCCGGTACGCTCTGATACCAAGTTGTAACGCCCTCAAAATAAAACCCATCATATATAAGATTAACATGCATTAATAGAAAACGAAACATTCTATTATCCATCAGAGTATTACTAAATAAAAGCATTACATGTAACATCAAAATAAATGCCCTACGGGCTTACATCTTGCCAAGCCAACACTTGGACACAAAGAAATAAGAGTTCTAACTCAATACAAATAAAGCCCTAGGCTTGAATGTTTACATGTATCAAATAAAAACAAATAAATAAAAACAAGTCTTCGAGTCCAAATCCTCACAAGCTAAGTCCTTGGAGGTAATGAACCACCTGAACCTGAAAATGAAGTTCCCATATAGGGTGAGCCACAGCCCAGTAGAGAAATACTAAACCAAGCATATGAATTAACTAAAGCAGTAGCATCTGATACATGGTTAACACCGGATAATCAATTTACAAATTCATGACACGAATGTCTACATTGCCTATGACACAATGTCTATGGCATAATTCACCTTCCATTTATGGCTCAGAACCTGGCCAAATAACTCAACTGGGGTTTCATCTTTTATTAACAATACTTCCAATTCAACAGGAATAACAATTCAAGTTAAACCTAACATAACGAATACACATGTTGGTATTATATCAATCACAATCAAATTCACTTCCATACTTCCCAACTGATACACATTTTGGTGATGTATCATATCAACAATAAATAGAAATATTTCTATTATCAATAAGCACACATAAAAGTGATGCTAATGGAGTCCATCCCCTATCTCCTCCCAACAATTCCGGTTTAGAGGTCCATCCCCTATCTTCCCCTAAACCGTGGAGTTCATCCCCTATCTCCTCCAAACCAAATGCATATGCAATGAAACACACAATTGCCATATACAACACATAATCAATACATGAATGTTCTGTATTAATTCAACAGTCAAGATAAATGACTTAATTTCAGTTATACCTAAGCCGCATGCAAGGTCTACAACAATCAATGACTATCCTCCACCGATAGCCCAAAACAATTATTTCTAAGCAAGAAATAACTATTACAATAAATGTAATTTCAATAATTTCAATATTCTCTAAGGTAAGTATTTAAACTACCAAATACAACAATAAACCACTAAATTCCCCAATCTCATGAATTTACCCCAATATCACAATCTTCCTTTAAATTAATTATATAAATTAATCTATGACAAAACCCTAAGGTTTCTCCCAAAATTACCAAACTACCCCCACATACCAAAATACCACCACTTAGGATTAAAGCGTATAAATGGAGTAGGAAATCCCTACCTCGAAGAAATAACTCAAAAAGGAGAAGATGAAGATGATGCCCAAAACTCCAAAGTGCTCCAAACCAACAATTTCTCAGATTAAAATGTAGCCCTCACTCTCCTCTACCTTTTTAATGAAGGAACTAGGGTAGATACACACTTTAAATAGATCAATCCTAAGAGAGAAGATGAGTTGGGAGAGAGAGAACTCGTAACCTAGGGTTTTATAAACTGAAAGGGACTAAAAAACTGTTTTAAAACACGCTGCTGCGTATTTAAATCTGATAGGCTCGCTCGAGCGAAGACCTGGTCGCTCGAGCCAAAACAACCCAGCTCGCTCGAGCAAAGAAAATCTCGCTCGAGCCAGAAAACACTACTCACAGGTCTAAGTACTGGACGCAAAGCTCGCTCGAGCGAAGGAACCCTGGCTCGAGCGAAGAAACAAAAATAAGGACCTCGCTCGAGCGAATAAGAGCTCGCTCGAGCGACCAACCCAAAAACTGGACAGCAACTCTTGGTTTCAAACCCAACCAATCCTGTAACATAATCTGCCCAACACATCCTATAACCCAAAGCTAAGGAATTAAAGGACGACAACAACAATAATACAACAACGGAATCTACGGAACATAAGTCCGGATACAATAATCAAAAGGGAAAAGACCGGGGTCGCTATAAATCTGTTCAGCACGGCTGCCATCCCGGCAAGATGTTGCACGTCCTTCGTGGAGTTTGGGCTCTCCAGTTTCTGTATCGCCTTGATTTGGGATGGGTCGGCTTCGATTCCTCGGTTTGTGACCAAAAAGCCCAGAAACTTTCCGGTACCAACTCCGAAGGCGCACTTGGAGGCATTCAAACGAAGTTTGTGGTGCTTAAGTATGGCGAACATCTCTGCTAGGTCGGCAAGGTGTTGAGACTTCTCCTTACTCTTTACCACCATATCGTCGATATAGGCCTCCATTGTTCGGCCCAAGAGAGGAGCGAACATTTTTGTCACCATCCGCTGAAAGGTCGCCCCGGCGTTCTTTAGTCCGAACGGCATGACTTTGTAGCAATACAAGCCTCTGGGGTGGTGAACGACGTGATCTCTCTGTTGGTTTATATGGCGATATCCGTCCAAGAAGCTAAACCTCTGATGGCCAGCGGTTAAGTCCACCAGCTGGTCAATTCGAGGGAGGGGAAAGCTATCTTTGGGCAAGCTCGGTTGACAGTCTTGTAGTCAACGCAGACTCGCCACTTGCCGTTCTTCTTCGGAACAACCACCGTGTTGGATATCCACCGAGGGTATTGCACCTCCTCTATGGCCCCAGCTTCCAACAAATTCTTCACTTCTTCTGCCACCACTTCAGCATGGTGCAAGGCCGAGCGGCGCGTCCTTTGAATGACTGGCCGGGCATTGGGGAAGACATTCAACTGATGGCAAATGAAGCTCGGGTCGATGCTAGGCATGTCGTAAGGCGTCCAGGCAAAGGCCTCCAAATTGGAAACCAAAAAGTTGACATAATCCATCCGCTCGGCACTAGACAAGGATGACCCTAAGAGAAAGAATTTAGTTGGATCGTTCTCGTCAATGCGCACCTCCACCAAATCTTCGACCGATTTTTCCTCGGTCTTTCTTCTCACATCTTCAAGGACGTCCTTCCCTTCAGGTCCCTCAATCATTTGGACAAACCCTTTGGCTGCTTGGCTGCCATTTACCGCAACGAAGCATTGTTTTGCCATCACCTGGTCTCCCCAAACTTCCTCTATTTGTCCGCTTGGTGCCGGAAAGCGCATGACTTGGTGGAAGGTCGAAGCAACCGCTTGCATGGCGTGCAGCCAGCCCCTGCCTAAGATCAAGTTGTAAGTCGATGGAACTTTGAGCACCCAGAATTTTACTTGCTTTATGACCGAACCCGCTTTGACTGGCAAAATGATCTTTCCGATTGGCCATTCTGGCTGTGAGTTGAAGCCGACCAAAGGGGACGTTGCAGGGGCCAAGTCTTTGTCCTCTAACTTCATTTGTTTGAACGCGTCATAATACATAATTTCGACCGAACTCCCCTGATCGATCAAGATTCTCTTGATGTCAAAGTCTTTGACACGAAGGGTTACTACTAAAGCATCATTGTGCGGCATCTGTACCCTTTCCAAGTCCTTGGTCGAGAACGAAAGGATATCCCTCTCTTCGGTCTTTCCCTTCTTTACGGCGGGCTGCACAAAGAGCACCTCTCTCATGTGCTCGTCCTTCTTGATCATCCCTCTAAGCTCGCAGACCCTTGCTGGTTCAATGATGCCGTGGATGACGTTGATTACACCCTGCGGGGGCACCTCTAGGGCGGCCAGGCCGTTCGGCTCGGTTGGTCCCGCTGGCGTGGCCTTGATGCCCCCATCTATGTACTGGTCAAGATGCCCCGCCGCCACCAACTCCTCTAAGTGTTGTTTGAGCGGCAAGCAATCCTCTGTTCGGTGTCCCCGTTCTTCATGAAAGGTGCAGCGATATTTTGAATTGAAGCCCCTCTGCGCACTTCCCAACTTGGCTGGCCATCGGACAAAAGGCTCACCTCTGATCTCGCTCAAAATGCGGTAGATAGGGATTTTGAAGATCGTGGTGATTCCCGTCCGCGCCTTCAGTTTTCTCTTGGCATCTTCTGTTGCATCACGGGGAGCGTCAATTTGGTCGCTCCTACGACCCCTATTTCTGTCATTGCGGTTTGCGCTACAACGTTGATCTTTTGACCGGTCATTTGGGCGGTTGTCCTCTGCCCGACCGAGTGAACTTTCCCTGCCACCTTACTGTCCGCCGCGGCCGGATTAACCTTCTCGGTCACGGAGGCGGCATCCTCCTCCACACGGATGTGTTCGTTGATCCGCTGCATCAAGGACTCCATAGTGGTGGGCTGGTGCATCGTGAGCGAATCTCGTAGTCTATGTCCAACTGGGAGACCCCGCTTGTACTGAGTGATCGCCAGATTGGTAGGGCAGTCGAGGATCTCGTTGTAAGTTTCCTAGTACTTCGCGTTGTATGCCTTCAACGAACATTCAGATTCCATCTTGACGCCCAGGAGATGGTCGACCTCCTTCGGTGTTCGAGTGTTGGTTTTGAATTTGGTGACGAAGGCTTCCGCTAGTTGCTGCCACCCCTCGATACTCTCCTCCGGGGGCCTTTCGAACCACTTCAAACCCAGCTCTCACAAACTTGCTGGGAATATGAGGCACATCAGGGCGTCATTGCGCCGGTGGCCAGCCATTACTTGACGATAATGACTCACGTGCATGTACGGATCCGTCTTGCCGTCGTTCAAAGTGAACTTTGGCTGGTAGAATCTGGCAGGGAGTGGAGTGCTCTCGATTTCTGGAGACAGCGGCGTGGCTGTAAGTCTTGCCAACTCCTTGTCCACCAGCGCAGGGGCCATCATTCTGGGCGCTGGCATCGCCATTTCTTCACTGCAGTGAGCTGGGGCGCTCAACCTCTGTAGTGCCGGCACTCTCTGAGCCTCTCGACGGCGCGCTCTCTCCTCCAACACATCCCTGAGATCCCTGGAACGGGTGGAGGCAGAGTATCGTGACGTCGATGATGGGTGTGAGGGGCGGTAGGTGCTGTCGCGAATGAGGGACCTGCCCTCTCTTTGGTCGGAATCTCCAACCCCATAGTTTCTGGTGATGGAGATAGAGTGAGTCCTCCTTTGGCAGCGACTGCTAGAACGAGGGGAGGGGGTGCGCTCACTGAGGTTGCCCTCCTCAGCAACACCCTTCCCCTTAATCTGGCGCCTCAACATCTCCATCTCCGCCGCCATCTTGCGAATGAGGGCGTCCTGGTCTTTGAGTTTGTGCTCCAGGCGCTGCGCTCGAGACTCCCCCCGTTGCCGACGGCCCTCTGGACTCTTCGAACGATCAGAGCTCCTTCCGCGTTTGTCTCTCGCACCTCGCGAAGAGGTTTCTAGGCCCGCCATAGCCAGTACATCTGGGGGGCCATCTCTCCTTTGGACATACTCCGGAGTGACACCATCGACGATGGACAGCAGGATTTCGTCGTTGTTGGCCATGGAAATGGTCGAAGAGACTTGAAGAACAAGGGTTGAATTATCACTGCTTTTCCCACACACGGCGCCAATTGTACGGGGGCGAAATATCCTCTGCTTTCCGTACTCCTTGTACTCCAAGCTTCACTTAACGGCGTTTAACCTGGCAACACAGAAACGGTGAGCTGCCCAGCGGTGGTGTGCCGGATAGACCCTCCGACGATCAAGTTAAACCACTTGAGAAAGAAGAATACTATTAGAGAGAGAATATATTTTCAGGGAAAGAAGTTGCATACCTCTAACGTTCACCTTCCCCCACTATTTCTAGACTGGCCATGCAGCCCCAAGATCGTGCGCGCACTACCTCTGTTGTCCTTCCATGGACAGGTGGGAGTGCTTGCCTCTCACCACCTTACGCGTGTAAAGGTTTTGTCCTCCAACCAGTACATGCAGAACTGCCCAACGGTATTGATGCGTGCATGGAGCAGATGTCCTCTCCTTCACGCCATTGGCCCAGGTGGCACGCTTAACCGGAGTACCACAACCGGCCCATCCCTTGCTTGCGGAAAATTGTCACCACAAGCTCAAAACCGAGTTATGACCCGCCGAGCTGCCCCTTGACGAAGGGGCCAAAGGACGGTGATCATGACCGAGCAGTCATCACGGCTGACCGGTTGAAGGCAGGCCGGTCCTCACCGCGTCATCAATCTAGCCCGGATCATTCTTTAACTCGGTCGTCGCACACCACTGCATGCTCTGCCTAATGCATACAAATCACCACTTGGCAGGCGCTAGTTCACGCCCGATCGATCAACCTCTCCTGCCGCGCAAGTCAGTCCGCCGGGCCGTGTCAAGGGGAGAAGTTTGCTCGGCGCCGCGCGGTCCGTCACGATTGACGCTATCGTAGCTCGGCCGTACTAACGGCACAAATCTCCCCTCTCAGATGTAGAATTATAATTTAAAAGCTCAAAACAAACAACACATTCAAATTAATGGTAGAACTATAATTCGAAACTCTTACTAAACGAACCTTATTTTCTCGACAGATTTTGGAAGGAAAAAAGTCAGAGATGACCTGATCGTCTTCTTGTCTCTAGGTGGCCGTTGATGGTGGTTTGGTGGTTGCCGGATATGGGCACAACTCGTCAGCGAGAGCGAGAGAGATAGCAACAAAGTCCGCTCCGCCCTGATCGGGGCAGGTTCCCACACTTTCATCGGTTTCGAATTCGGATTCGGGGCCAGAAAATGTAACCCGTTCGGATTTTGATAAATCCACACCCGGAAGAAGATGAGAAGATTGGGGATGTGCTGTTGCTGTTGCTTCGCTTTGGGAGTCCAAATCTTGTTTCAGGTGGTGATTGTTGTTGCTGTTGTTGTACATTCCTGCAACATTGGCACTCTCTCTCTCTCTCTCTCTCTACTTCACATCTTTTTGCTCTTCTTTTTTGTTTACTCTGTTTCGTTCTTCACTCTCTCTAGTCTTTTTTCGGTGGGATTTGATGGTGGAAGAAGGAGGGGCTAAATTACTATCTGTTCCCATTGATTTTATCAATCTCATTCACATTCTGTTTTGTTTTGGACATTTTTGGCAAGGAAAAGGGTCAGTGCCGTGCTTTTAGCACAGTAGTGACTGTGGTGCCTCCACTCGAGGTATATTATGGCCTTATTTTTATAATTTAAATCGTTATTTTATAGGATTTGTTAAGTATTTCATGCCTATCAAAAATCATATTAATCAAATATCAATAACAATATGATCGAATTGCATATTGTTTATGCTATTTCTCAACAGAAAAATTTATTATTTATTTTTTGGTTATTGATCATGTAGTTATTTATATCCGATTAATATAATTTTTGGTAAGCATGAAGTAGTCAACAAATCCTATAAAATTAACGATTTAGATTATAAAAATAAGATCATAATATATTTTAAATAGAGATATCACAATTACTATTGTACATTTAGCACATCAGCGAGCCATTCCTTTGAGAATTTACTACCGGTTCAATAATTTCAGCGGCATTCTCCATTATACTATAATAAATGCCCCCAATTTCCTATTTTCAATCAACCTTTTCAATCCCAGCTAAAAATAAAAAATAAAAATAAATCAACCTTTCCAATTCTAAGAGCATCTCCAACGCAGGAGCCAAAAGGTGAGAATTAGGCATTTTGCCTATTGAAGTTTGATTTCGAAGCTCCAACGCGCTCTACAACTGAGGAGGCATTTTGCCAATTCTTGTTTTGGCTCTCCACATGTAGCCAGCGTCCTTTGCTAGGCAAAGCAGTCTTCCCGCCATTGTGTTGGCCTCCATCGCTGCTTGTTTTATCTCTGTTCCAGCCCATTGATGATCACAGGTATGGCTCTCTTTCTCTTTCTCTTTCTCTTTCTCTTTCTCCACTTCCCTGTTCTTCCCCATCATCTATCTGCAAACGAATACATGATTTAGGGCAATCCATTTGCAAAAAATGGGTTTATGTATTGAAATTGTTCATTGGGAAATTGATGATAGCCACTGGGTATAAACTGGTGATGATTTTTGTTTATTGGTCTGTGTTTTCATGCTATTTTTGTATATTTAAAGCTGCAATTGATACATGTTTTTGGATAAAAAAATTGGGTTTTGGGTTTTATATTCAGTGTTTATGCAATGTGCCTGGTAGATTGAGTGATTCACTTTTATATTTTGTTGTATTTGCTTTTATAGATTGCTTGATGATAGGTTTTTCAATGTGTAGAGGGTTTTCTCCAATGTCCTCTACATGTTCGATAAATTGCCTCAAAGAATTGACCCCACAATTCCACCCAATAATCTATACATGTTTTAGGGCTTCCAATTTTTGTAAATCATGTTAATTATACATACACTTCCCAATTCATTTCTTTTCCCTTGTTGATCATGGGTGCTTTGTCTCTATTCTCCACGGTATTCTAAGTAACTTCTGTGCATGTCAGCTGAAAGATTGGTTTACTTGCATTTACTTTAAACCAACAGTATGCTTAAGTCCTAAAGTAGCTTCAACTTCAATTTTTTTTTTTAATAGTACATAGCATCTAATTTTATTAAATGTAAGTTACAGTTATGTTTGCCCCTTCCATATTTATGTTGTCTGATGGTTTATTTACATGCATATGAATTTTTTTTTGTTATTTCTCCCCTTTAGAGAGTGAGGCTTGCGACTTGTGCATCACAGCTTTTCACGTTCCCTGCACAGATTGCAAACAAAGAAAGACACTAAAATAAAAAAATGAAGCTCTAACTACTGTCAATCATCTCTGGAGCCTGGAGGTGTTATTGTGTTCTGTGAACAATCCCTTAAACTATGTCCCTCTTGAGGCTGCTTACTGCTTTTCTGTTGGCATCATTACTGATCTTGCCTTTAGCTGTTCCCATTTTCGTCTTTGAGACACTTGTCTTCTGAACATCTTTTCCATTGGATGTTTCAAGTAGTTACCCCAAAAAGGATACTAATATTTTTGTTGTTAACCATAATTAGTTTGTACATTTGTTCATTGTCTTATTGTGGATTTCATTTGTGTGATTTTCTTATTTTAGAACTCACTCACTCAAAGATATCCTTTATTTAATACTTCTCCATATATGCAATTAACAAATAATCATCAACACGTAATATTTTGCTGAAAATAATATAGAATCTTGTGCTTTACTTGTTAGCCTTAATTACTACATCTCATCATAATATTCTCATATGTTTAGTTAAATATATGGAAGAATAAAATTGAAAACCTCGACTGTTGTGCACTGGTCAATCTTTTAAGCTCAAGCATTCTGATTTATTTAATAAAAAGTTGTAGAATACTTGAGATTGAAAAACTTAATGCTCTCTTGTTCAAAAAACAAAAATAAAAAATACATGCAATGACTCATAATGCTTCTATTGAAGTAATGCATCAACCAAATGAAACGTTTTAGTTTAAAAGTACCCTGCAGGAGGAGGTTGAGGTCTATGAATCGGGGGTTCAGTAACTTCCACATCCCTTGTTCTAGAACTGCAAATAAAATATAACAATATATCAGTCAGTTGAGAGAGAGTCCTTGGTATGCAAAATTATAATAAGGAATGGGAGTAGGAATACAAGAACATCATACAAAAAACCTCAAATGTCAATACAAACATTAAAGTAAGTCAATTAGCATGTTAGTGAGTCAGTGACTGCAGAAAAACAAGTGACACAGCAAGCAAATTTTCTTTTGGCAAATGGCCTACATAACTGGCAAGAATTTGAGCAGAAATATGATGGCAACATGACAAAAAAATTCTCTTGATGTCCAAAACCAAACTACGAAAAAATTCTCATCTAGAAATCTATAGTTTGGGTATGCGCCCCTAAAACCAAATTATGTTGGCTACACTACAGCTTTATAACATATTAGTTCCATAGAAAATAAATTATCACTCACTCTTTAGTTTTGAGTTTATTGTTTTTGCTGAATTGTACTATTAACTTTGTGTATAGATGTCTGCAATTAGTAAGTTAGCACTCACTCTTTAGTTCTTTTCTTTTTGTGTGGTATCTACAATTGTGCTCTAGATGGAATATCAAGGAAATGCATATTTTAGCAACCTAATGAGCGAGTTTGATGTTGACCATGATTTTACCACTGAATCTTCTCAACAAGAGAGTCAATCTTTATCATTCTCTCCTGAAATTATTACTCAAACTACAAAGATATCACAAC
Organism: Camellia japonica; assembly: GCA_030407325.1. Lineage (NCBI taxonomy): Eukaryota > Viridiplantae > Streptophyta > Magnoliopsida > Ericales > Theaceae > Camellia > Camellia japonica. The sequence continues at coordinate 170,380,474 of JAPPVO010000031.1, read as the reverse complement.
GCAAAGGGAATTTCACCGAAGAGGAAGACATGATGCTCATATCTGCATGGCTTAATATTAGCTTAGATCCAATTAGAGGAAATGAACAAAAGTCAAAGGCATATTGGTTAAGAGTGTGGGAGAACTACAACAAGTACAAAACCTTCGATTCTGAAAGAACTCAAACTTCTCTAATGAATCGGTGGTCGACGATTCAACTTGCCACAAATAAATTTTGTGGATGTTTTGCTCAAGTTGAACGGTTGAATCGAAGTGGTTCGACTGAAAAAGACAAGGTATTACTACAATTTAATTTTGTACCTATAATGAATATATATTATTCATTGCGTGATAGTGATTATTCTTTAATATATTTTTCAGATTCAAGATGCGAAAAAATTGTACAAAGACTTGTATCACTCGAACTTTCCCTTTGAGCATTGTTGGAATGAATTGAGATCCTAACCAAAATGGATGGAAGATACAACAACAAAGAAGCAAAAAAGCACAAAAAATGCATCTCCGGCAACGTCTACACCAGATTCAGTAAACTTAGAGAATAATGACAACTATGATGTTGTGGAAAGACCAATAGGAAGGAAGGCCGCAAAGAAAAACAAAGCTAAAGATCTTGGAAATAACGTTACAGAGTCGCCTTTTGTGAAGCTCTTAGAAGAGATAAAGGTAAAGAATGACATAACAAATGAGAAGAAAATAGAGATATTTGAGAAATCTTGTCTTCAAGAGGAACGAAGGATTGAAAATGAGGAAAAGAGAGAGGAACGAAGGCTTGCATTGGAGGAAAGGAGAGAGGAAGAGAGAATCATGTCAATGGATACAAGTATTATGCCTCCATTGCAAGCACATTATATTCGCCAACGTCAGATGCAAATCCTTGAAAAAATGAATTAATTGTTTTTATTTAACTTTGAAGCTATGTTTTTCTTTAATTCAAGTTTGACTGGATTTTATTTTTAGGTTTGCTGGCACATCTGTTTTTGATCTTCAGAATTTTGGTGCTTTGATTTGGATTTGGAGTTGGGTTTGTTTCAAATTTTGCTGCTTGAAATCTGAAATGGAGACAGACGTGTTGGGTTTTAATTCTTATTAGATTTTAGTGCTTTGACTTGGATTTAGTGCTATTTACATTTAGTGCTATTTATTTTTTTGCTCTTTATATTTTGGATGTCCATTCAAGTCCTGGATTTCAAAATCTCTCTCAAGTCAACTCTTTTGTAAACACTCAGCATTTGCTACTGCTGCAAATTATCTGATTCTTTTTTACTAATTGTGGGAATCAAATCAAATTATTACTACATTTTTTTTTTAATCAATTTATCAATTTATAAACTGGTGTTGGTGGAAAGATTGAGAAGAAGGAAGTACTTTCAGCTGTTGAAAAGCACATATTATTTTCCTCAAACTACTTTATGCTCTCTAATCATGTTGTGTATTTTACCCATTCTCACTCTTCTTGATATGGGTGTTGTCTTGGTTTTGCATTGTTTACAAATTGCTGCTAATCCTGTTTTCAAAAGGTGAAATTTTATGTGATTCTCTCTCACTCTGTGTATGTATGTGTGTTTTTTTTTTGGTTTACTCAAGAAAGCAATAAAACGAGTTTCATATTGGTAAACAAAAAATTGCTAAATTAAAAATCTCCTCAATTTAAGTATCAAGTTAGTGAAAATATTGTTGAATCTGTAAATTATAAAATGTTAGTTCCACCTCTTTGTTTTACATGTTTGCTTCTCAATATGACTTGCGGTCAATGAGCACAATTTTTTTTATATTAATGATTATAATTTTTTTTTTTAAAAATAAGTTTGGGATTTATTAATTTTATTTATTTATTTATTTATTTATTTATTTATTTATATCAATGAATATGTCATAAAAAGATTATTTATTTATTAATATTTATAATAGTTTTCTTTTAAAAATTAGTTAAGTTAGTTTGATTGGTTAGCTAAAATAAAGAGTATGATTGGAGTGTACACTAGCTAAACTAGTTAGGCAAAATAAAAAAGGTAGTTTTTTGTGTACTTTGAAGAGATATTTTACAGAGCATGGTTGGAGATGCTCTAACAATTTAATAATTATATAAAAATAATGTTTATTACTAATACAATATAGGTTCGGTCAGACGATTTCGATTAACTTTTGTGATTAAGTCTGACAGTAATTAAAATTAAACGAAATTTTACAAAATAGAACCACAACCGATCATTTAGTTAGTCGAAACCATCCATAACAATGGCAGGTCGGGCAGGTCCGCGGATAATTCGGTTTTTTAAACGAGAAGTTATTTGTTAGTCTAAAATGTTCTCGAATGTCCTGTCTATCATTACATAAAAGATTGTTTTGGTAAGATGGTTAAAAATTATTTTTTAATTTTTTTGTGAGAGAGAAGTGGATTAAAAATTGAGAAGTGACTTTTAACTCACTTTCTAAAATAGAAAGTGTTGTTTTGGATAGAATGTCGTGTCTAGCATTATATAAAGTGGTGTTTTGAAATGTTAGTAAAAAATTGACTTTTTTATTTTTGTAATTTTTTAACCTTTTTTGTACTAAAAAAGTTAGCCTTTTGTAATTTTTTTTGAACTTTTTAACTAAAAAAAATCAAAAATTAACTTTTTGGAAAATTTATCCATAAGTCCTAGTTTTTGAAACGTTGAATCATTTAGTCCTAAAAGTTTTCTTATGTTCCATTTAGTCCTATTTTTACATCAGCATGATGTAAATGATGTAAATGATCTGATGTTTCATTCTATAATTTCAAAATTTATTGAAATCTGATGAACATTAGATGTTTTTCATCCTATATTTTCAAACATTATTGAAATTTGATGAACATTAGATGTTTGAAATCTAATGTTTGTAACATGACTCTGATATTATTAACATTGTATCTGATGTTATTAACATTGTAATGGGACTTTTCAGTCTATAAGAAAACTTTTAGGACTAAACAGTGCATAAGTTATTAATTTGAGATTTATTAGTGCATCCCCCTAACTTTTTTATAACGTACCCAAAACATCCCAAAAACTTTCCAGAGACAGTCATTGGGCCTCCTTACTTCTATTATGAGAATGTGGCCCCGGCTCCCGATGGAGTTGGAGACACTATTAACCGATTCCCAGCTTCAATGATCAATCACTTGAAACACATTCTTAATAACTTAATCTGAGTAGATAGATAATTTCCTAATTGAAAATAACATTAATGTTGTGTTTAGTTGAGAGATTTGAAAAGAAAAAAGAAAAAAATAAGTAAAATATGAATATTTCACCTAATTTTACATGTATTTTTTCTTTTTTTTTTTCTTTTTAAATCTCCCAATTAAACACAATAAAAGAGAATGCGTAAAAATCAAAATTTTTCCTATTGTTATAGGCCAAAATTAGACAATAGAAAAATTAAAATAATTGTGATCATTATTCAAAAAACTCAAGTTACTCGAAATATAACGAAGTAAACCCTCTAATAGAGGTTAATATGTAATATAATTTATTTATTAATATCATACCGATAAGATATTTTTAAAATATTTACAGATAAAAGATTCACAAAAACTCATTTCAATACCAAAAGTTTGTTGAGTGGACTGTTAAAAATCTCATGATTTTCATGTTGTTGATAATAAATTTTTGTTTGACACTACATGCTAAAAATGTCCATAGCCATAATAATATCATCCTTTTTTTGTGCTCATTTTCATTAATCTCTTCTATTACTCCTACTATTATTTTTAAAATTATAAATTTATTTGGTTTTGATTTTCAAATATTTTTTTGTTTTCCTTATTTTTTTTACTTTCATTTAATTTTTTTAATATTTTAAACATTTTTTTAATTTTTAATCTCTCGTCATACCCAAATCAAAATCAGACCCACAAACGCTCGTCATTTTGGCCCACCAAATCAATCCACACTACAAACTTGATGCAGAGGGAAAAAATTCTGGTAGAAAAGGCAAAAAATTAAGCAATAAATAAAAAAATATGCATTTTCGAAGTTGTAATAAAAAAAATGAGAGAGAAGAGAAAAATAAATTTTGATTTTAGTTTTGAAAATATGTTTAGTTGTGATTTGAGTTGAGTTTTAAATTGAGAGTAGAGTTTGAAAATGTTAGCCAAATGCTAGGGGTGTGCACGAGTCGGCTGGCTCGAGTTAACCGTTAGAATCGGCACTTGAACCGATCTCTAAACATGCTAATATCAAACTCAATATATGAAGATTGCAGAAATGAGAGAGAAATAAAAGGTTGGGTTTGAAATAAAGTCCTGTGTCTTCTTGGATTCGCTAGAAATATTTTTTTGAACAAAACTGTGATAACCTTATTCCGTAATACGTTATTAATCATTATTTATGAATGTTAATTAAGTGCTTAAGGTGAAATTATATATTAATTGTGTGATTTTGAAACTCAATTACATGTTTTTAGCGCTTTGGAAAAGAATTGGAAATCAATTGAGTAATACATGGCTGCATTTGTAAAGTTTTAAGCCTTGATTTAGCAAATTGGCTTTGTGTTTTTGTTTTTGAATGAGTTTCTAGAGTTTTACAAAGTTTTGGCTCAACCATGCGAGTTTTGATACATTGAAATGGTGTTTTGAACTTGGAACTACATTCTGGAAATTCCAGAAACTTGTCGCATCGTTTGAGCGAAACTTTTGTCGCTTGAGCGCACTTTCAAGGCTCTCAGCATATTTTGAGTTGTATGCAGTTGGCTTAGCGACCAAGGGTGCGCTCGAGCGAACTCACTTTTGTTCAACACATCGCTCGAGCGACCAGAAAGTTGGCTCGAGCCTAGATTTTCAACATCTATAAATTTTGTAGAGTTTTGCAGATCGTTCGAGCGACCAAATGTGCACTCGAGTGAACTACTCTGTTTTCAGTAATTTTGAAATGCATTCCTAAGTGCAAAATTTCATACTCACTATAGTAGTGGAAAATTTATCTACTAAAAAAAAACACTTTTGTGCTTGTGAACTATAAACCTGTGATAGATGAAACAAAAAAGACTGGGAACTCGCCACAAACTGCAAGATGCACTTTGAGGGGCAGTTCTTTCACTTGTGGCTTTTACATATATAGATTGCAATTTATTTATGTATTTTAATTCTTTTTTTCTTCGTTGGGGCAGTTCTTTTTTCTTTTCTTGTTTATGTTTCTGTGTAATCAACCATTTTTTAATTTTTTTTATTTACATTTCTCATATGTGTGAATTTTGATACTTTGCACTTGAATCTTGATGGTTTTTTCCTACACTTGCGGCTTGGGAAGTGGAAAGGCCTAGGGGGAACAGGCTACTATGTAGCATGCATAACTGGTAGGCTTAACATTATGCAAAGTCATTCTTAACTTCTTTGAGAAACAAATTTTGGAAGTCATATAGTTGCTTGTAAATAAAGTATAATGCTTTTTAGTGTTTAATCAATCCCCGTAAGCCAGTTCTGTCCCAGGTCTCGTTTGAAAATAAGTTGTTTTAATAATTTTTTAATTAAAATATGAAATAAAAAAAATTATATATTTAATATAATTTTTTTATTTTTTATAAAAAGATGTACAAAAAATAAAAAGAAAAGAAAATATTTTATTTTTTAATATAAATTATAAATTTTTTAATTTTTTTAATAATTTTTTAACTTTTAGATTAAAAGTATTACTACTCAATCGAGACCAACATTCTTGATTTTCCATTTCTCCTTGCTCTCTTTTTGGAATTAAGGGGAACAAAGAGAAAAATCACCACAGGGCCAAAAAAATTCCCATCTCTGTAAGCAATGGGGGTATAAGATGCTTGATTGACAGTCCAGACATATCCAATCAAGATTTCCTCGAGGTGAGTTCTTGATGAAATATGTTCTTTCGCTTTTATATATTATTAGCGTATCACCTGTATTATGCACAGAATAATTATAAATATTTATATTTATTTTAAATTTTTTTAATATATAAATTATATTTTTTAAGATTTTTTATAAAATAATTTAATATTCTTATTACTAATCATAATATATGAGAGAAGTTAAAAATGATACTGCAGTAACTATGCACGGATTGTATCTATAATTATTTATATGAAAGGATATTAAATGCTAATTAAGACATTTTGCTCAAATCAATAAATTCAGGCATGTGAAAGATATGTGAATTGAAAAAAGTAAATAAATGTTGATCAGGAAATTTTGACTAAATCAATAAATGTTGAGATTTTTTTTTAAATAAAAAATTTAGAAAAAAGGATACTGCAGTGGCTATGCACGGTTGTATCTATAATTATTTAAATGAGGGGATTTTAAATGTTGATTAAAAGATTTTGACCAAATCAATAAATGCAAGCATGTGGAAAGACATGTAGATTTAAAAAAGTTAATAAATGCTGATTAAGCAATTTTAACCAAATCAATAAATGTTAAGTTTTTTTTTTTTAAATAAAAAATTTAGAAAATTCAAATTAAAATATTGAAACTCCCACAGGACTTGAGGATTAAAAATTCTATTTTTCTTAATATATATATAGATATAGATATAGATATGGAGTTCTTAGAGAAGTCTTCTGTTAATACAATTGCTAGTAAAGCTCATCACCTCACTAAGGGTTGCATTTTGTGGCACTAAATTGGGGGCACTAATGCCCCTAATTTCCATATAAGGTAAAAAAAAAAAAACAAACAAACAAAACAAAACAATTACCTTATATGAAAATTAGAGACATTAGTGCCCCCAATTTAGTGCCACAAAACATTTTCCCCTCACTAATTATATGTAACCTGTTCACATGGATGGTTCATGTTTTTAGAGGCCTAAGCTCATAAAGTTATCTATTTTTAATATGGTTAACCTTTATTTATGGAAAAATGCTTCGTACCACTAATTTAACACCACTAATATATTACTAATGATGTGGCATCATGTGAATCCTACCACTGATGTGATAGTTTAACCTTTATTTTATTTTATTTTATTTTTCTTTACATTACCACCTCATTAATGATATTTTTAAAGGGCTTTGGTTGGTAGCTCAAAAATTAGTGGCCCTAATGGCCCTAATTTCCATATCAGGTAAAAAAAAAAAAAAACAAACTTATCCAAACAGAAAATTAGGGCCATTAGAGCCACAATTTTTAAGGCCACAAAACATTTTTCATTTTTAAAACTTCAAATTCAGTACACTAAATCACCAGTCTTATTTATGAGTTCTTGTTTTGTACTTCTATGCCCATTTCCTTGAACTTAAGAAGTACAGGGACTTTAAAGATCGTGCGCCTGTCTCATCATTTTTAAATAATATAGTCATATATATAATATATAATCAAGGTTTTGAAAAACAATTACGATGACGCGATTATAAGAGGTAAAGGCCGTAACGTAATAATTGTGGTAAATGAAATCGTATTTTCTTTTTAAATTTTTACACAATTTAAAAAAAACTTACCGATACATATATTTTTTTTTCAAAATCACATTTATTGAGATTTAAAATAGATTTTGATCAACTTTTATTAGCTTTTAAATATGGGGGGATGCACCAATAAATCCCAAATCTTTATCTTATGACCCATTTGGTCCTATGTTTTATCTTATGATCCAATTAGTCCCAAGCTAATGTTAATGACAAAATAACCAGTGTTACACTATGTTTTGCACTTTTTAGTAAGGGTAAATGAGGAAAACCCCAACGTGGTATTGACTGAAATGCCCAAAACTCTGTAGATGTTTGTTTCCCCTCCAAACAAACATCAACAAAACATAATCAAAAACATCAACAACATCAAATATTAAAACATCAACAAACATCAAACATCAACAAAACATCATCAAACACATCAACAACATCAAACATTAACAAAACATCATCAAAAAAATTGTAAACATCATCAACATCAACAAAACATCATCAAAAAAAAATTGTGAACATCATCAACATCAATAAACATCATCAAACATTCGAACATCATCACCAATATATTCGAATATCATCAAACATATGTGGTAACATCATCACCAATATATTATGTCATCAAACATATCATCAAACATATGTCGTAACTACCAACATCTGTGGTAACATCATCACCGATCTTTATAATTTCCCAGGAAATCATTCCACTTTCTATTGGTAACTATCAATATAAATTATATTCGAACATCATCAATCATTCCACTTTCCAAGAAATCACAGCGAGGCCACACGGCAGCAGCCTCTTCCACAATCGCGCCTCTGCCGCCGCGGCCACCAAGGCCTTGCCCGAACTGCTCTCTCCACTTTTCTCTCTCTCTCTCTCTCTCTCTCTCTCTCTCTCTCTCTCTGCGTCGCTCCTCTGCCGCTACTCCTCCGCCCTTCTCCGTTGCTCCAATCGCACCCTCATCTGCTCCTCCAACCGCGAGATCCAGATCCACCACCACCACCGCCAGATCTTAGTTTCACTCCGTCGAAGTCACCGCCGATGTAGATCGGCTCATCTTTTCATCTTTTCAGAACTTAAAGCCGAGCACATGTGTGTACGACAAAAGGAATTGGAATTCATGGTGCAGTGTTATGCGGAACTTCATTTACCCATTTCATAGGGCTCTTTTTGCAAACAACACACTGTGATTCCGTGGCTATATGGCTCTCAACAATCTCAAGATAATTTTTTTATTAGACCCAGAAATTAGTTCATCTAGATCTGATGTTTATTTAATGATGTCATTCAAATTATGGTTTGTAAATAGGTCATATATGATTGAGGCTGTTTGGAGTTTAGTTATTTTTAGATTAAAAAAAAAAAAAAAAAAATCTGTTTGAGTTGATTATGAAGTTGTTGATGTTGTTGGTGATTATGATGTTGTTGATGTTGTTGTTGATTAAAAATCTATTTTAGTAATTGATGTTGTTGGTGATGTTTTTATGATGTTGCAGATTTTTAGGAAACAAACATTTCGCAAAAAGGGTACTATTGTAATCTGTAAAATAATCAAAATTAAATAAACAACATTACCAAAATAAAATGGGACTAAATGGTGCATAAGAAAACTTTTAGGACTAAATGGTTCAACTTTTCAGAAAATAGGATTTATGGGTAAATTTTCCTTAAATATGATCCAATATATTTCATATTTTTAAATCACTATAAAAAAAATTATATTTTATTTCAATAATTAATGGCTTTAAGAATAATTAATTTTAAATGTCTATAAATTATTTTTGACAAATATCTGAACTAACTAAATCAAAAAAAAAAAATCATAACTATTAAATGAAATGATTATAAAAATAAAAATTACGCCATAAACAATAATTATTTTTGAGGCATTTTTTTAGACAAAATTTTACAGTTAATTAAATAAAATCACTACAAGAAATTATATTTTTCGCAACGCAACAAAATATGTTGCTAAAAGGGAAAACTCGTGGGCAAAAAGTTTCGCCGACACATAGAGCTACGTTGGCAACCCGTAGGTAAAAGTGAGCTGGCAAAAGTTTTTGCCGACGAAATTATCATTGCGTTGGTAAAAGTAATGCATTTAGCGACAAACATAGTCGTCGATAAAAGCCTTCATCTATCGTCGGCAATTTACCTTGCGTCGGTAAAAGTAGTTCAAATATGATGATTGTGCAACACTTTTCCCGACACAAATTTGCATGGGCAAAAAATACACTTTTAGCAACAAAATATGTGTCGGCAACAATAAACTTTTGGCGACACATTTACATCGGTAAATGTTACCATCTGCCGACAATTTGTTTGTCGATAAAGGCTTACTTTTAGCAACAACAAATTGGAATTGGCAAAAAATACACTTCTAGCAACACAATATGAGTGGGCAAAAAAAAACTTTTAACAACACATTTACTGTGACGCCCCAAAAATTTTTTTTTTTTTGGAACATCAAGGGAAATTAAATAAACAAAATGACTTAATCAACTAAAAAGTTGACATCTTAATAGGGCATTCCAACTCTCGTACATAACCAAACGTTCAAATAATATTAAATAAAAACTTAAAATTATCCAAATACAACATCAATGAAATTATAAGGTCCTTAATATCTAATATATAGGATAATAAAGCTATTCAACTTTAGTCATGATTTCAAGTCAGCCAAGACTCTACGTTAGCGTCAACTCCATTTCAGCTTCAATTATTTCCTCGCCAAAACCTGGCATAAAACGCCAGGGCAACAAGAATATATGCCATGAGTTTTGCAACACAGTAAGAAAACATAACCAACCTACCATTCTTTTTAAGAGAAAGATAATGAGATTCAAAACATGAGATAACAATATAATGGTAAACATAAATTACAACCATTAGAATAACTTCAATAATTTTAATAAATTAGGTGACACTCGAAATCTCACCAAAGAGATTTAACTTACCAACCACTAAGCATGGAAACGGTTAATTTGAAACCCTCCCTTGGTCAAATATTTAAGTATTACCAACCGTAACTACCAGGGATGCCCACGTCCGGAGTTATATACCCAAGTAGTGGCATCCGTGGTCTGCCCCAAGGAAACGGTCTGCCAGGGGTACGTAACCTCCCTGTGTGCCACCTGCACATCCACCCTTATTCCAAAACCGAATACCGAAAAGGGTTCAAATAAGTCCCGTGCCATCTTAGAGTTTCGCAACACAATTTACGTGAGAATTCTCAAAACCGGGGCTTACCCTGAACAACCGCGAATTCTCAAAACCAGGGCTCACCCTAAACAACCGGTATTGACCGTCAATTGTTAACTTTGTGTATGCCGTTAATCATTTCAGTTAATTTTGATATCAATCACCAACAATTCCAATTTTTAATCACAAATAATGGTTTACCAACTCATTAAAATTCCCAACATAAAGTATTACACATGTCACACAATAGTAAACAATACACAAAATTTAAATAAACAATTTATTTAAACCATGGTATAAAATAATGATGTAGATACCGAAAAGAAGAAATAAATCATAATCACACACGTGCATAGATTTTTAATCTACAAGATTAGATTAGCACCATATTAAATTTTAGTCCAAAGAAACAATTGAAGAGATTATTTTTAATTCCTCCTTAATCTGCCAAAATTTCCAGAATGTGTATCTTGCAAATGAAATTATAAATAAATTACTTATACAACTCTAAAATTCATATCAATCTACAGAATACTCAATAAACATGTTATGGTCATTTTTCAGGAAGCATTTTCCAAAAATAAATTATAAATAATTCTTAAAAATTCCAAGGGTATTTATAACACAGATTTGTCACATTTCCTTATATTAATGCCATGCTTAAATTTATAGATCAAACCCATAATCTAAAAATTTATCATGAAACTAGACTTCTCAAATTTCACCTTTTAGTTAAAATTACCAGATTTGGCTTAGTATAGAATTTTAAATAATTTTTCAAATACATGATAAAATCTGTCTCACAGTTTCAGATTTAGCTAGAAATTTGTATAAATTCGTAGAAAGCTCAAAAAAATTGTTGCCAAAATTCATGGATGAACTAGACATCATTATCAACAACTTTGTAGAAGAAATCATTTCGAAATTTTGAGTATAAAATTGTCTAAAAATTCGGGTAACAAGCTGGCAGATTCAAACAGATTCTTCTCAACACAGTTTCAGGTTTAGTTAAAAATTTGTATAAATTCGTAGAAAGCTCAAAAATTATTTCAAAAATTTTTTGGATAAACTAGACATCATTATCAACAACTTTGTAGAAGAAAGTATCTCGAAATTTTGAGTATAAAATTATCTAAAAATTCGGATAACAAGCTGGCAGATTCAAACAGATTATTCTCATTACAGTTTAGGTTTAGTTAAAAATTTTTATAAATTCGTAGAAAGCTCAAAAATTATTTCCAAAAATTTCTGGATAAACTAGACATTATTATCAACAACTTTGTAGAAGAAATCATCTCGAAATTTTGAGTATAAATTTATCTAAAAATTCGGGTAACAGGCTGGCAGATTCAACACAATTTTAGACAATGTATCAAACGTATATAATCTGAAAATTTCAATTATATAAAAAAAATGAGAGGGTTGAGAGGGTTTTCTTACTTAATAATAGAATGATGAAATGGTAGAAAATTTTAGCTTCCTTAATCTCCCACTCTTCTTCTCCTCCTACTGCTTTGTTGCTCACAGAATTTTCTTTTCCTCATTTCTCATTTCCTCGCTGAATGCAAGCATGCATGTATATATATACACAATGCACTTCCCCTCTCTCTCTCTCTCTCTCTCTCTCTCTCTCTCTCTCTCTCTTTCTTCTAGTCATTCTGTGAAATCTAGTCAAATGTTGCAAGTTCAAGACACATAATTGTGTCTCATTTCCTATAGAAAAATGCTTGGGAGCACTAATTAGTGCTCCCACTAATTAGGTGGCAGTGGGTCCCGTCAGAAATGATGTGATGTTTTGGTCTTGGAGTTGTATTTTTTTTTTTCTATTTTTTTTTTTAATGCATTAGTGCTATTAGTGGTGGTGTTTTTAGTGGGATGAATCATTGTTGTTTCCTATATTGCATGCAAGAGAACAAGTGGCAATGTTGCCACCAAAAATATCTTCCAAAGCTTTTTTTTTTTTTTTTTTTGTATTTGTATGGGTTTCTTAAAATTGATACACTAAAATTTTTAACTAAGGTATTTGGTAAGAATAATTATCATGTTGAATCCCTATTAAAATAATTTATAAACAACAAATATTGAACACCCACAAAAATTATTATTCTTAATAATGTCTTTGTTAGTGATTGAATTGAGTCAATTTAAAACTAACTTTTACACTAATATATTTTTCAAATAATTAATTATTATTATTATTATTATTTTTAAGAATAATTAAATATGAGTTTCCACATTTACCGACAAACCGTTTGTCAAGAAAGCTTTAATTTTTGGCAACGACAAATTTGCATCGACAAAAATAATTATAAATCATTTATATTTTTTTTATAAGATTTACAGATTTACAATAGGCATCCCTCAGGCACTAGAATTACAAACTAATAACAAAGACAGGCAAAACGATATGGCAATCTCCCACAAACTTACAACAATCCAAATGTCTATTGCACATTGACTACCTCGGCTTCCCTAAGCCCTTTTTCTTGTCTTTCAATGGTCCTCTTGGAATTTTACTGAGAACCTTGGCATCAAACACTGCATACTGTTTCTTGATCTCGATCATTGCTTTATCTGAAAACAAATCAACCTGGTCCTCGTACTTCTCATACAGTCCAGGCACCATGTGTAGCAATACGAAAGCTATTTCTATAAACAAAAACCTACATTTGATATATCAAAAAAACCAAGAAAAGTTTGTTTTCATTACATATGTAGAGCAATGTCAAGAAATTGCAGCAACTTCCCAAAACTGAAGATATCCACAAGCCAGCAATACCTATTCACCAAAACAGTCTCTTAGAAGACAATAATTAAACACACACAAGCATGGATTGAGTATCACCCTTGGCATACAAAATTCAGCAATTGGTTTAGACCAACTAATGAATTCCAACATCAACAAGCACTAGGAATCAAATTCATTTGGCAAATTGGCCAAAGAAAGGACCAGCTATGAAGCATGAATGCTTTAAAAAAGTTAAAACAACTTGGACTCCAATAATAAAACGAATACAATGTAAATTTATATTGTGGAAATATGCAAGGCACACCAAATCAAAAAATTATTTAAAAAAAAATCGATCTCAAACACTATTCGAGTCTCTAGTGTCAGCATCACTAGTGCTTTTACCAAATAAATCAATTATCAAAAAAAAAAAAAAAATTTGTTTGATTCCTAAAAAAAATAACATTATATATTTGACAATAACATTATATGTTTATGTGCTAACAATATATATATTTGAAAATGATTTATGCAGAGAACTAAAAATAAACAATAAATCATACCTTATGGTGGGCCATCTGGGGAAACAAGAATCCCTCTCCCATGAGGCACACATCTGGAGAAACAATAACCATTTACAAGACTCTAAATAAAGACCACTATTGCAAAATAATAACATTGATATGAAATCACCTAAAGTCGATGTGCAGGCAAAAAAATATTGCTGATACTGATTTTAGAAGCAGTGTATAATACCTAACCTTTTAAGGAAATTTTACTTATAAAAGCATATAGGGAAATTTTTGTTGCTTGCACTCTTTAACCAGGATTCACCATCCTTCCCAAAATAAGAGAATTACAAAAACTCACAACATATAACAAGCAGCAAATTAAATGCATTTGGAATCTAATTCAAGCAAATTGTCAGAATAAATTCAGATGATGTTCCTATATCTCGAACTATGCAAGGAAAGACTTTTATGATGTAAGAACACAAAACTGCTCCAAGAAGAATAACATGTTACATGTAACACCTCATCACATGATCCATTGTCATTGCAATCATCACATAATCTTGGTTTTTGCTCGGGGGCAGTCCAGCTCCATCAACATCAAATGAGTTAATCAACAGGATTGAAGCACCCAATACCAATCCAATCATGTTCTTGCGCTTAACTAAGGTCAACTCATACCCATTTTCAATAGTCGTTGAAGCTCTTGTTCTAAATTCTCAATATGTGCATTGCACATTTGCACCTCGAATTTTGCCTCCGGAAATGGTATGCTTATTGGTAGACAAACATTTAGAAAATGCAGCACCTAGACCAATACACAAATCCTTTATTCAGAAATATAAACATATTTGACAGCAAAACATTAAAACAAAATTCCATTCATCAAAATAGCTACGAGTAGGATTTATTACTAGAAATTGATGGTTATTGTTTTGAGAAAACAATCAAACTAAACTAGTACCAAAAGAGGCAATTAAACTGAAAGACCAATTCTGCTTATGTGTTCCACAAGAATTCTATGAACAATTGCTTGGTCTGTCAATGAGTAAGAATCCAGATTCAAGTATGAGATCAGGTCTTGTTTTGGTCCACCTAACCTAGAACTCAACATTTGCATATATCTTGATAGTTCAAACCCCCTACCACTTGATTTGAAATGAATGGATTTGATGTATAACTTTATACACTTGTAAGAAGGTTGATTAACGTATATAGATTGATAATTATAAACTAAAGGATGCATAGAAATAGGAAAGATACATTTTGTTAATATCAATTAGTTATGTTTTATTACATTTAATAAGTTCAAAATTGTTAAATTATTATTTTTATATATGAAAATGTAAAATATTAATTATAAAGTAGTTGTATACAAATTTAAAGGACATTGAAATATTCAATAATAAATTCATTCAATGTAATGAGTAGCTAAAAATAGAAACTTATCAACTTAATGAGTAGCTAAAATTAGAAATTTATCAAAATAAAGACAAGTTAATACATCATTAAATGCACCTTAACTAGTGCCCCAGGGGCACTTGTTAGCATTAGGCTGTTCTTGTATAAGTAGAATCATTCATGAAAGGATTTCAAATAACCATGCTCACTTACCTATTTCAAATCTGTCAATCAAAAACTCCCAAAACCATTGTTGAAATCCATACCCAGAATACTACATTGAATTAAGGCTCCATTTGTATTTAAGGATTTGACATTAATCATTCAAGCAAGTAATATGAATAGCTCAAATTTGGATATACTAGTTTACCAAAGTATTTCAAGATTATATTAAAGGGCTTTATCATGATGCATTTGAAATACCTACGCAAAAGTAGTTATTTAAAATCATATTAAGAATTCTCTTTTTAGCTACAAACATGCAACTAAAATACTTTTTCTTTTTTTTTTAATCCACCTATAATAACCAACTATCCAATATTTTTTTATAAAATCCAACCTCAAATAATTTGAAATCCACAAACGAAGCCTAAAATGTTATTCTCCTTGAATGAGTGATACTAAATCCATTCATTTAAAACTGTGCAATAAATTGATTTGATTGATTACTGTTCTGTCACTTTGTCCAACAACATGCACAATGTGAACTCAACTCTTCCTAAATATGGCCCAGCAATGCATGCTATTAATTATAAACAACTACTAACAAAACAGTTGAGTGCACAAATCTTTCACTTCTTAAATTTTGTTGAATCAAAACCATAATAACAGCAAATGTGAAGACAAGAACAAAATCAAATTTTCACGTTTTTTGAAGCATTCAACACCTCCTAAATACAGAATTAAGTTTAAGAACATCTAAGCAACAACGCAATCACTATTGTAGTGTGGTACCAAGTGGAAGTAGTAAAGATGAAGCCATTTTTTCTTTCTTTTGGGAACAAAAATGAATTTGAAAATAAGTTACTGCAAATGAACATAAAATATGCAAGATAAAATAGGACACATTGACACCCTATACTTTTTTCTTGATGGTTAAAATATTGTCAGCCTAACCATCTAAAACAAATTCAATAAGGTGTTCAAACCAATTCCTGGGTATTTTCATGATTATTATATGGTTTTCCCTATTTTAAAATGTGGCTATGCCTGTGTTAAACTGGCTTGGTTTGGTGTCTCATATTGCTAAATCTGTTAAGGGCAACTCACTTGGCTCTATTATCTCTAGGCTTGCTCTTACCTGCACTGTTTACCTCATATGGCTTCAGAGGAATAATAGAGTCTTCACCCAAAAAATAAAAAAATAAAAAAAATTCCTGAAAGAAATAATTGGTTTGATTTGAACATCTTTAATATGGTTAGATTTAGAGTACTGTCACTTAACAATTTGGAAAGGAATCCAAATGATGCATGGTTTTTAGCTAGTTGGACACTGCCCTCATTTATCCTCTGTGCAGATCCTAATTGATAAATAATATAAATAAAACAAACAAAACCCAAACACTACACAAAACTAACCAAAACAGAGCCAGGGCTAGGGACAGAACCATTGCAGCAGACTAGCATCTAGTAGCAGCCACCTCACAGCAACATTGCAGCAGCAGCAGCCCAGCAAGCAGCAGCCACCAGGGCAGCAACAGCTGCAGCAGATGAAACAACACCTAGGCTCATAATTGATTCAATCAAACCACCATCTACAATGCTTTTCATTATTTCCAATCCCGGAAATCTTCTAGCTTTAGCAATCTCAGTAGGTGCTGAAACTTTTGTTTCTGCTGAAGTAATAATATATTGTGCTTTCTGAGGAGGAGCTGCTGGCTCAACTGGCTCTTCTTTTACAATAGTGAATGTTATCGCTGCCTGCTGCATATTTTCCCAAGACAACAATTTGGCGTACAAGATTTATTGTATGAAATAGTATTCGTAAGATAACTCATCTGGTGAAAAAAAGAAAAAAAGAAAAATACTCAACAATGGAGATGGAATGAAAAGGAGGCTTTCCCCTTCATCTACCAAATTAGACAAAATGTTTGTTTCATGTATATTCAACTAAATTCAATCACCATAATCGTAAATGGAAAATGGTAACAAGCGCCTCTTGGAGCATTGTTTACCATCAGGATTTGGTAAAAATGTGTTTTGGAAATTAGTAAACCAAACCAAACTAAGCCTTGTGTTCCAATAAAGTGGGATTGGCTACTTAAATCCATTTTCGCCATTCCGCTTAGTCAACAACTATATTACTAGTTAAATTATGTTTTGGAAATAGGTGAAAAGGTTACCTGCTCTGCTTTTTTCTAGCATATCCTTTGAATCTTTAGTAATGCTGACTTGTCTGTCTTGAATCAATAAATCATCCTGTACGGATAGACTAAAGACATCTGTATCAGCTTTCAAGGGCTTCTCTATTGGAATGTCCACTTTGGTGCCAATGTCGGCACGCTGAGAAACTCCAGAGGAATAGTCTGCATCTGGAAATGTAAAGTACTGTTATCTTCACAAGCAAAATCGTATATGAATTTTGTCATGAAGATATCAAACTCATTTGAAGTTTGCGTAATGTTTACAGATAGGAAAGCCACACTCACCCTTCTATCAAAACATAATCCACAAGACATGAATAGACAATGCAATTACATCAGATGTTCAACCAAGTCCAAAAGTTTCTGATTTCAATACACATGGAAAAGCACCAAAGAAGCTTAAACAAGTGGTGTTACTTAAAAAGAACATTAAATCATACTAGCCTCAATGCAATTGTTGTAAACAAGTTATGTTCAGAGTACAAATTATTAATTGAACAATACCTTGTTGTACAGAAGTTATGTTCAGAGGGGTTAATGCATGAGATAACACGACAACTGATAAGTGGGCCTTAAAGCAGAGTCAACCCACTTAAGTTTCTACAATATTCTAGCAGGTCATTCATCAAATAATTGATATCAACATAATCTCAGTAACACCATTCACCAAAGTACCTCCAATATCTTTCAATCAACCCAAGAAAGTAAGGAAAACAAATATGCAAATTTACTTTGGCAAAGCTCTAAAGGTTGCACATGGGATCACTAGTTTAAATATGCAAGCAAAGCACTGACAAGAGGAGTGCATATGAAAGTACTGTGCTGAACAACAGTGCACAAATTTCAGTTACATGCCATTACCACTTAATTTAGCTTCCACAATTTTATCTTTGACTACAGATCCGGTGGAAAGATCGGCCCTGACATTTTGCGCATCCTCAGCAGGAAGATCTGCTACAATAATCACTGTCTCATTGATATCCGACTTTCCAAGTACTGAAACTGGTCGTGGCGATAGCAAGGTTAAGTCTTTATCATGTGCACATGTTCCATTCAATATGCAATAAAAACTCAAATAGAAAATAAAGCCATCACTTCAAGGAAAAAAACCAACTAATTCAAAAGACATATGCACCGCCTCTAGTACATACGAAATGAGAAATATTCTTTGCTTCCCAAATGTTCAAAGACAGGAATATGATTACTACTTCAAAAGGCACAAACTATAGATTAAGCTAAAGTTGAAATAGTAAAACTGAGTTATATGTGGTTATTCTCAAACATGGATTTCATACTGTAGTCTGTGCATCATTGTCATCTTTAAGAGTCGAAAACCTATACCTGAACTTATACTTTCTATTGCCACAGGTTCTTCAGTACGCACTGGAATTCTCCAAGAAATTTGTGTTGCTCAACAGTCAATTTCTTCATTTGAAACCATTTCATTCGAAAAGCTTGATGAATCTGACTGATTAACAGTAACTAATTCAAGATGATCTAGTGCAGCCCCCTATGTATCAGATGTCAAGCAAAACATCCACCAATCAGCATAAACTGTTAAATACTTCACTAAGGTTACAATTAAAAGAACCATTATCATCAAATACTATCAAGAAAGAACCAATCAACTATGGGAAATTACTACTGAGAAAGAAAAGCATTCGACAAGAAAAGAAGCTATACAGAGACCATTCTATCTCTCTTAATAAAGCTAACAAAAGAGGCCAACCAACTTGCTGATAAATTATGTTAAGTAATTCACCAGAGGCCTGGTATGACTCTGATCTCCCTTTCACACACAACCATAAAAGAGGGTAAAACCATTATCCTCCCCCCTTGTCTTCCTTAACCCCCAACTGTGTAGGCCATTAATTCACAAAAACCATCTATTTGTCGACCATTCACCACTCTATTGTCAACAATTGCACCCATGATATGGATTAACACAGGCTACATAATATAAATGAAATATGCCTTAGCATTTATGTATCACACTGTGCATTGATCAGTTTACTCAGTTTACTCAGTGTATTGATCATTTTACTCAGTGTATACAATTTCTAGTTCTGGAAAAAAAACTCAGTCTTATATTCAACATATCTGTAACTTTCAGAATATTGTAGCCAACAACAGTAATCAAGTAAGACAAAACTATACCCAAATAAAACTAATATAGAAAGGGTATTGTACTTACATGCCCAATTGGGCCTCTTTAAAATGTTCTTCAGATGATGAGAGCCAAATGAGAGAAAAGAACCAAGAGGGTCTCAATCTTTACAATAAATAACAATAACCCAGAACACTCTTCGAGTTTGCTGACAGAAACAACAGTTACAGAATGAGTAGATAGAGACAATAGTAAAAGAAATGAAAATAGACAAACATAGATTCGAAACAGAAATTGAGAGAGAGAAACAGAGGAAGTGAGATACAAAGCAAAAAGGGAACAAACCTATTGGGGCAGACTGAAGCACCGACTGTCTCGCACAACAGCAGCAAACGGCACAAACCCAACGATCAACAAACCTGTATGCAGGTGTGCGATTGTGAGGGGGAGAGAACTACGAATTGTGAGAGAAGGCTGTGCAAGAGTGAAAATCGTGGAGAGAGATAAGGGGATTTACCTATCCTGGAAAAAGAAGAAAAAAAAAAGAGGGATAGAATATTGTAACTTGTCTTTGAACATTTCGGAAGTGCATATGTGTAGACACCCCATTTTTGACCGTCCTCAAGACTTGGACGTCACCGCTTGGACACCCGGTGATTATCCATGATTGTGTTCGTCTCGAGTTCCCGGAGGCCTCGGCAGCGCGCCTCGTCTCAGGACCTCTTGACTCGACTGTTTCGTGTTCGGTTTCGGCACCAAACACTTGTGTTTTTGCCTTCAAGGGCAGGGAGAGGCTTGTTAGCCATCCCTGAAGCCCACCGGCCGGCCCTACACTACCCCGGCACTCCCTCTTGGCCGTCGGCACTATTTTCTAAAAAACTTTGGCCGGTCGGCACTTTATGTTGCCGACCGGCACTCTTTTGTGCCGGTGACTGTTTTGGCTGGTCGGTGTGACCCCTTTGCACCCCCAGGGATGGTGCATGCCAGCTGTGATAGCTGGAGTGCACCATCACCACTCCCCATGCCCGAGTTTGCACCCTTTGCACCCTTGAACCCCTTAAAGCTTCTAGAAGCTTAACCCTTTGGCCAAAGCTTCTTGGAGAAGCTTGGCCAGCTGTCTTGGCTTCTCCAAGAAGCCTTGCACCCCCTTTGATCCCTTGAACCCTTTGACTCTTTTGTTTTGCTTAGCCACTAAGTCTTCTTGGCCTATATAAGCAACCCTTCTCTCCCTTTGCTAAAGGTTAGCCATTTTAGGTCAAAAACTAGAGCTTATATCTATATATCTGTGTGATACACTCTCTCTCTCTATATTTTCCCTCTCTCTCCTCTTGTGTGTGTGTTTTGTGGCCAAAAAGTGTAGTTTTACCTCATTTTTGCACCATTACACACACTATTACACCTAGCTCCGAGATTGAGGGACTTGGAAGGTTGTTTGTGGTGGTTTTGGACTGGTTTTGATCATTAGAGGAGGGCTGCTCCACCTGTTCTTCAAAGGATCTTCAAGGGTGAGCTTGTTACTTTAGTTTCCCCATTCTTGCACTAGCTTTCTACCCCTCTTGCTTTGTGTTTTTGGATTTGTGTTTAACATAAAAAAGACTTGTTTTTCCTTGCTTAAGAACATTCATCAAGGTTGTTTTGTGGTTTGGGTAGAGTCTCACCCTCTTAGGCCTTGTTTTGGCCATTTTGGAGCCTTTTCTTGAGACCTTGTTTACTTGGTGTGTTTGGTCTTCTCACCACTGAAAACTAGTGGGTTTTCAGTGGTGAGGAAGGTATTTTCAAGTCTCATATAGGGGAGGGACACCCCTCTCCCCTTTGTCTCTTGCTTGCCTTTGTTTTTGGGCTCAAATAATAGCATGTGTGCATGCTTGCATTTAGCTTCATTTCAGAACTTTCTTGGGTGTTTTAGGTCATGTTTGATCTCTGTCTAAGGTCGGATTTGTGGCCTCTAGCATGCCTCTCATACTTGCTTTGAAATGCTCTCTTATGCCTAAAAGCATGCCATGCATCTAGGCCATGTTCTTTGCATGTTTTAGCTTGGTTCCATGAGGGTATTAGCATCATATTACCATGTATAAGGGCTGTGAGCCACTGATTTTGTCATGTATAGTGTGCTTGACATGGTCGTTTTGTATTTTAGGCTTGTAAGCCTCATGCATTTTGGCCCCCTAGTATGTTCTACATTGATCACCCTCATGATTTGGCATCATTTGTGACCTTATTTCAGTCCATAAATCATGTTTGTATGTATGCATATGTAGCCTATTTCATGCTTTAAGGGTGTGCTCTTGTATGTCTAGGAATTGGCATTGTGTATGCTTGCATACTTGGTGCATTTTGGGGCTGCCATGTGAGGGGATTTGGGTGTCATTTTGCATGCTAATGCTCTGTTTTTGGTGGCCTAATTCATGTCATGAGTGGCTTCGGTAATGATGGAAAGATACTCTCTTTGATGCCTTAAGTTTAGGCTCATTAATTTGCATAATTTGTATAGCATTTTGGTCACCATTTTGGGCATGTTTTGCCACTGTTTTGGGGAGGCTTGAGGGCTCCCCATTGTGGCTAAGTCCCTCATTGCATGTTTGTTATATGCTTGTTGCATGTTTGCCCCATTAGATGTTATAGCATGGTGGTCTTGTGCTTGATTGGTCCATATTGGCATGATGATAGCATCTTGTACACTCTAGCATTTTGCATGACTAATGTGTTAGTGGTGTGATACTTAGTGTGCTAGCATCCTAATTTCCATAATGCATGTTTGCATGTTTGCATTTTTACATGAGTTGCATTTCATTACTCGGTTTGGGGTGTCAAACCAAGTGTGGGAAATGAGGGTGTTTGTACTCCAAGTGACGAAACACACCTCAATTCCCATGTCACTAAGGCCCTTGATATTGGCATGATAGGGACTTAGTTATCATTGTTGTGTTGCATGCATTTTTACATCAAAGTGCAACCTTGGTTCTTTAGGCTATCATGCATCAAGGTGCACAATTGATGGCCCTAGAACCAAGAGCCATGCTTCCTTGAGTTCCATTCATGATAGGAAGCATTGGCCATGCATAGATATGCCCAAAAATCCAATACCATGCACTGCTGCCTGCTGTTGCTGTCAAACTGTCCCCTGCAGGAATTTATAGCTGACCGGCAGCAAAGAGTACCGACCGGCACTGCTTTTCTGGCCGATAGCTTATTTTACAGCCGGTGGTCACCACAAGCAGCCGGTGGAAACTTCCTTCAGCCGGTGGCATTTAGCAGCATGCAAGGAAGGTGTTCTGGGACTTTGGTAATTTTTGGAGAGGCAAGGCAGTAGAAACAGAGGCAGCAGTGGTGCGGTGTGGGGCTTTCCGGACAAGTTGGATCGAGCATGCATCATTCGCGCATCCCGAGGCAGGGCTGAGGCCCCATTTCTTTTATTTATTTGATTTAATTTTAATAATTAGAATTTTGTAATAATTTATTCATTTATTCTTTTGGACTGTATTATTATTCGGTCCCTCCGAGTGAGGGCGTGCTTGTAATAAGTGTGTGTGAGTGGGTGTATGTCTTCCAATCCCCATTTCTTTCTTCCCTTTTATTTACCTGCTTACGTTGGTAGATTAGGGCATACTTATTTTAGCATACCTTATGCAATGCATGCGTGCATCCATGCATTTGTTTACATGCACCAGGCTCGGTACATCATACAAACTGCATCGTATTTCCAATTCCAATTTGAATACGTGATAGTTGTAGCATTTCGCATGCCATTCTAGGGTTAGCCGAGCTTACTCTAAATTGCATCCTTGCCTGCGTTGCATTAGCCACTTAACATGAACTAGGACACGCATGCTTGCTAACTAGTTTCTTGTTTTGGCACGGAGTACGATGTAAGTATTTACGCTTTAGCATACCGCATGCGTGTGAATGTTGCCATGACAGTATGCTTACCATGCGGCTAAGTGCTTATGTGAGATAAACTGTTTGAATGCCTGTGGATGGAGGTTGGGTTGCTTGAGTTGGAAAACTCGTTGAAATCCGTGTTTTAGCCTACTTGCGAGTAGCAAATTCCAAAACGCTTTCAAAACGAACGGATATGCAATGTTTATTTCCGAATTAGGCAACCTAGTCTATACTTGTTTGCTGTGCGCATAACATAGTAATTCTAGGCTAATAATTGGAATAAGAACACATAATGTTTTCAAAATCGGATATCACGGTTAGTAGAGGCCGGTCTTCGGACCGGGCGAAAGGGGGTGCTCATAGCTGACCTTCCCCGATCGTACCCAAGCTCCCGAGCCAAGACATTTGGTAATGACGGACACGTGGCCTTCGGCACCGAGTCAGGGTTTCCTAAATTTCCCATTTTAAAATATTTAGGTGGCGACTCTGTATCTGGCAAAGCAGTCCATGTTTGGCACTTCTTTTCAAAAATCTGTTTTCTCAAAACGATTTGCCAGAGTTGGACTCTTTGGTTCAGATTTAGAACCGCAACACACAAAAAGGAGAGTCCGAGCTGTAGCGAGGTCCCACGCGGGCGTTGTTACAATATGTCTTTGAACATTAAAATAGCCAAGTTCCTGGGAAATTTCCACCGCCTCACAGGTTTCCAGAGGCCGATCAACAAGATAAAAATAAATAAATAAAAATAAAAATTCAAAACAATTTTTAGGGTTTTTTTTTTAAATTAAAATTAATTTGAGAGCAATAAAAATCAAAACTATATTTTTAGAATTTTAAAAAGTATTTATCACCTAAAAGATAAAATTATACAAAAACAATAAGTATTTTTTTATTTTTTCACCCAATTTTTTTTAGTTTTTTAGAAAAAAAAAAATTGAAACTAGTTTCTAAAAATGAAACTAAACATATTGAAATTGATAATCTAACCACATTCTTTGAAAAAGTTTAAATTATCTCAAATTAGCTGTCTCAACTTAAGAGTGTGTTTAGACTTGATGGGTTCATTTTGTGATCTAATTCAATGATCACTTTAATTTTATAATTCAGTAACTAGAATATTTAAAACTCTTTGAAAAGTTATAATAAAAACACAAATCACTGAATTACCTCATTTCACTAGCAAAACTTTTACCGATGAATAGTGTTATCGTTGCTAAATGGTTAACTCTTTGCCCACACCAACTTGTCGTCGTCAAAAGTGAGCACACTAATAGCAACGCTTATTGTGTTGCTAAAAAATAAGCCTTGTAGCTAAATTTTTTGAAATTTTGGCGCCAACCAAAAATTTTGACGCTTAGTGAATGTTATGCTTTTTTAGCGACGGTAGCAAATTGCGTCGGTAAAGGTATACTTTTACCAACGAAATTGATAACTGTGTCGCCAAAAATATACTTTTGGCAATGAAAAATTGACGTCGTAGCCAAAAGTAGTTGCCAAAAGTGCAATTTCTTGTAGTGAATTATTTATAATTAAATATTAAATAATGATGATGCAACGATTCCAATCGGTGGATGGATCGGGCTGATCCACGCTCCCAACGGGTCTACTAGCCTCGGTGTTTCCCAGATGAGCCTGCAAAAAGGTCCGAAGGGGAAAGGGATTCCCCGACGGACTCTCCGACGATCAAGTTAGGTTTTGGAGAAGAGTGATTATAGATAGATAGAAGAGATGAAGGAAGAACTTAACCTTTAACTATCTCGAAGGCTTCCTTATATCCTTTACTCATCACTTCCTTGTCTCTTCCAGATTGTCCTGTTGGGCAAAAGTTTATATTCTAACTCGCATCGTTCATGGTGAGTTTGCCTCCTCCGACATGAAGGGGTTGTCACATTTAATGCTGTCAGAGTCTCATTAATGGCTTATGTGCGGGTGCAATAACTTTGCAAGATCTTTGTTTGCCTACATGACTAATTCTCTGCTTACAAGTGCTTGAATGCTATTGGCCCTGGTCCATCATTGGTTTCTCAAGGTTATTGGGCTTTAGTATCTAATCTGTGGGCTGGGTTTTGAGTCGTGGGCCGGACCCTTTTGGGTGCCCATTATGTTGTTAGTCCTGGTCCAATATTACCCAGGTCGTGGGTTAGGCTCTCTTGGATGCCCATCAGTATTAGTAGTCCCCCATTCCTAAGTACATCTTTAGTCCAACAAAGGGAATAAAGAAGGTGCTGGGAGTCGTGAAGTACCGGAGAGGGGACAGGGTTGGGGTGAGAGGTTGGTGGAGTGGTAAGAAAGGCCGACCGAACTCCAGGATGGCCGACCCCGAAACTGGCTGAGCGTGAAAGGTGTCAGTCGGGCTAGCTGACCGTGAAGGCGGCCGACCGTGAAGGATAATAGTCGGGTTGGCCAACCTTGAAAGCGGCCAAGCGTGAAGGATGTCAGTCGAGCTGGCCGACCGTGAAGGATGATGGTCGGGCTGGCCGAGTGTGAAGGCGGCTGAGTGTAAAAGATGATGGTCGGGCTAGCCGATCGTGAAGGCAGCCGAGTATGAAGGATGTTAGTCGAGCTGGCCGACCGTGAAAGCAACCGAGCATAAAGGATGATGGTCGGGTTGGCCGACTATGAAGGCGACTGAGCATGAAGGATAATCGTCGGGCTGGCCGACCGTGAAGGAGGCCATACACACATTGATGGTGCCCGGGGCTCGAGGGGTAGGCAGGCACGTGGTGATGTGAAGTGGAATAGACATGAGAGAGGAAAGAGAATTAGTGGGGAATGGAGGGATCGTGGTCGTACACGTGGAGCAATCGAAGTCACTAATGACGGATGTTGAAGCGGCTGTAGGAAGGGAACGGGTTGATAAGGGGAGAAGGCGGGGATTTGAAATTGGATTTTTAAACTGGCGAAATTTAACCACGACCCTTGGAACACAGGCCAACCCTGGGCATTCGGACTTGTGTGTTTTTCTTACCTAATTGCGAAATGCAGCACATTCCAGATTTTAGCTCTTACATCGCGGTGGATTCACCCCTATTTCATATTGCAAATTTCTTAGCCCCCGCAACCAAAGCGATATACAAAAACATGAGGGAGATGGCTCAAGACAAAGCGCATGCTATGGCGTTGGATGCGTTAGGTGAAGATGATGGAGTGGCTCTGGCGAAACAGTACAGAGCGGAAAACCATGGTGAAAGAGGCGTGGAGCGGCCAGGGCAACCCTTTCCACCGATGATAATCTCAGCAGCCTAGCCGATTAGCCAAGTAGCGCCTAACCACTGGCATACCAAAGTGGACAAATCCATGGTAACGGTAGAGGATCTGGAGGAGTTACATCGTAAATACTAGATTTCGTCCGATGTAGAGTTAAGATTGCCTATGCCAAAGGAGAGGGCATCTAATGCACGGCCGATGGAATTTGCCCTGTACGAACAAGCGTTGTGAGGAGGTCTGACGTGACCCCTTCCACAGTTAATGGTCAACGTGCTGAATCGGCTGAAGGTTGTCCTTGGACAACTAATGCCGAACGCGTGGAAGATTTTGTTTGCCTGCGCAATTGCGTGGCCACGAGCGACCAGAGGGGAGGAAATGACAGTAGACGAATTTTTCTCCTACTAGAAGGCTTCAGGGCAACAAGAGACTAAGGTGACCCTTCAAGCCATAGCGGGAAAGGGATTAGTGGCGAGACTACCCTTGTTAATGAAGGGTTGGCGGCCAAAATGGTTTTTTCTGTCAGTCAATGGCGGAATGGGAGTACGCACGATATGGAAGGTCCCCACTAAGTCATTAGAGCCAAAGTTAGACACTGAGGCGGAGAGGTGGGTCAAACGGGTGAAGAAGTGGCGAGAGAAAGAAGGGCTAAAATGGAACGACCTTGTCCAGTTCTCAGCCCTGTTTGCTCTGAATCTGGGGCCTCAGCTGATTGGGGAAGATCCTGCCCCAGAGAAGGTGTAGGCATGGAGGAAAGCACAGGAGGCGAAGGACGCGTGGGCATTTTCCATGGCGGACAAGTACAAGGAGAAAAATTTAGGTCCAGCGTTGAAGATGGTCGCAAAGAGGTCTGTCCGACCAAGACCCCAACCCTTGAGAGACAAGAACTTAGCAACATTTATGCCTCTGCGAGCGCCAATGGATCCATTGAGGAAGAGGAGTAATAAGGAGATAGAGTTGGTAGTGAAGAAGAATAAGCGGAGGGTGGTGATGGAAGGGAGTGAAGAAGGACCGATGCCAAAGAAGGCCAAAGAGGGGGCAGTGGAAGTGCCCCAAGAAGTAAAGGGAGGAGGGGTTAAGGTTGAGGCAGAGGTGGAGGGAGGTTTGGCCGAGCGCCAGTTACCCAAGTGACAAGCGGAGTGGATGAGCAGAAAAGGTTGCCAAGGGCCAACAAATCTGCCGACCTGCCCTGCAAGAATGTGCCTTCAAGAGAAGAACCCCCAAGGCAGGAGTTGGGGTCGTTGGGAACTGCCACACACCATTTGCGCGTTGTGGTCAGTCGTTCGGTTGGTGACGGTGGTGAGGCCAGGGCTGCTGCAAACCACGTGCTAGAGGCCATTGAAGATGCCGTCGTGCGATGGGTGTCACAGTTCACAGAAGCAGACCTCATGAGAGGGCTCTGCTCTGCGCAGATGGAAGCGGTGACCCTGGCGGCTGCATTACTAGGTAAGGGAATGGGGGCAAGGACGGAAATGGAGCCGTTTAAGGCCCAATTGGAAAAGGCACGAGGGTAGTTGCAGAGTGTGAAGGCGAAAACAGCAAGCTGGAGGAAGGCAGCGAGGAATGCCTACGCGAAGGGCTTAGCCTATGCTTAGAGGGCAAAGAATGTGGAGGTATTGGCGGTGGTGCATAGTTATTTGACTGAGCGCACCAGGGTAGGCTAGGTTGAGGTCACTTCCAAGCTATCGATCGCCAAGTCTGAACTTGAAGTGGTGTGCCACAAGGTGGTATCACTAGAGTTTGAGCCGGCGAGCGAGCAGAAAAAGATGGGCGAGGACCAAGAAGCTTGCGACACCGCCAAAGAGAGATTAGAAGAGGCCTTCATAAATAATGAAGAGCTGCTCGATCAGGCCTTGAAAGATAAGGAAGAGGCAAATGCCCGTATCGTTGAGTTAGAGAGGGCCTTGGGAGAAGAAAAGGCCAAGACTGCAAAGTTAGCCAGGATAATGGCGTTTGAGAGGGCTGTTGTGACAACCCTCATCCCTAATTAGGCTTAATTTGTGATTAAGCATGATAAGTAATTGATTTGAATGAAATCCTGAACTAATTACATGAGTATGTTGCTTTAATTGCATTTCTATCTGTTTGTCATTGAATGATATGTCCATGTTTTAATTTCGAACTGCGAATTGAAAGCCTTATCGGCGACCGGTTCAGAAATTGATTAATATTATATGCTAATTAGGATTTATGTGATTTTATGGTAGGTTTAATTAAAATTCAATTTGGAATGATTAAATTAGAATTATTAATGTTAAATTAAATGAGCCTAGTTAATTACAAGAGTGCCATTAAGTGGACCACCTCTACAAACATTGTTTGGGGCTTGATTTATGCATTTGTTATATCATCTCATCCATCTCCAAGACCAAACCGAGGGAGAGAGGGAGAGTAGGAGAAAAGAGTTGATTCAACAAGATTTGGCTTGGAAAATTAGAGGAATTGAAGAGAATTTGCAAAATTGAGCTAGCATACTTGGAATTCAAGACCTAAGGTAGGAAATTCACCCGCTTGAACATGAATTTGAGTTGTTTCTTGCATGGTTCATGGAAATATTGGAGATTAGAGTCAAGTTTTAGCCTAAAGAGTTGAATTGAGGAGCAATGTGTGCATGCATGTCCATGTTATTGAGTTTTGAGATCCTTTACATGAGAATTTCCACATGCATGTCCATATTTTGGTTGTAGCCCATGAATTCACCATGTTTTAGAGTTCAATCTTGCATTTGATCATGTTTTGGAGCATTGGAATTCATAAGAACTCATGCATATTATGTTCTTGCATTGTTCTTCAAGTTTCTTTGAAATTGGTGTTCAATTGGTTTACCTTTGGGCTTGATTTTACAAAATGATCTTCAAAATATCTTGTAGTATGAGTTTCCAAGTGTTTTCTAGAAAATTGGCCCAAAAGGTTGAGTTTTGATAAGTTTAATTCTTGGTTTGAGCTTTGGAGGCAAATCTGAAAAACCCAGATTTTGGCTTCCTCGCTCGAGCGAGCACCTTTTGTTTTTTGAATTCCGCTCGAGCTACAGAATGCTAGCTCGAGCGTAGATTGCAAGCTCTTAGGTTTTTGTGGACGCAGAAGTACGCTCGAGCGACGAGACCTGCGCTCGAGCGAAGGACTGTGTCTCACGCTTGAGCGAGCATCGAGCGGAGAATTTCAACAACTAGTACTTTTTGCATTTTTACAGACCGCTCGAGCGAAGGAGTCTACACTCGAGTGACCCCTTTGTTTTTGTAGTCTCGCTCGAGCGTAGAAAGCCACGCTCGAGCGAGACCCCTGTTTTCAGCAAATTTTGAAAAGTGTTTTAAAGTGCATTTTTGCATCCTTATTCCATCATAGGCATTCCTAGGCCAAGTTTAAGGCATCTTAATGAGGATAATGTTATAGAACCACACCAAGTCAAGTTAAGGGGCTAAGTTATTAATCTCAAGTGTGTAACTTAGTGTGTGTGTTCGTTCTGCAACTGTGTAGGGTTGGCACCCAATGACGCTGACTAGCTTGTCTATAGCCCAGTACTTTGTGAGTAACAACGTTGTAAAGATACGTTCAATTATAATTATTCTGAACGATTGATTGTACTGCTTTCTGAAATAACACTGTTTACTGAATGAATGTTTGCCCTATTTGTAAACCGTACTCGTGGCATCCATAGCAACTTACTGTTACTGTACTGTTACTGCTACTGTTATAGAGATCTCTGTCAGTTCCTATCCTTGGAACTATTGCTACTATATTGATGGCCATCAACTGACTGTTCGGTCTATTAAGACTCACTGTACTGTTTTGCTATTGGACGTACCACGTATGAGTGTTATGATTTCTAAATGACTGATATGGCATGAAATATGAGCCACTAATTAAATGACTGATTTACCAATGCAAATGACTGTTTTAATTAAGGAAAGGACATTCATTCTTAACCCCTTTACGCATTTATTATTCACTGGGCTTTAGCTCACTGTTTATATTTATATGTAGGCGTCCAGGCACCGGACCGAAGCTAGGAGCGTCAAGTTAAGCTCTCGTTTTGTCAAGCCAACCATCGTGCCTCACTTCGAGGTTCCGAGTTCGTTCAAGCTAAGGCTGTTTTGGGGTGTTCAGAATCACCCTTTTGTCTCTGTTTTGTACCAACTGAATAAGATTTGACTGTACAGTTATGGTGAAGGGACTTGGTCCCTAACCTGGATGTTATTTGTATATGATGTATGTATATATGTTTTGGTTGTGAATGTGGCTTTACACATAAAAATCTTTTTGCATTCAGTTTTTCACAGCTCATTGGACGTCTTTTATTTACTATTTGGCTTCCGCCAGCCCCTTACTCTGTATTATTGTTACTACTGTTAAGTAGGCCTTCGGTAATCATGGATTACTGGCCGGTTGCGATGCTAAACTCATAGGGACGGGTTTGGGTCGTGACAGCTGCCTATTCGAACTTATGCATCGCGGCGGTGGAGCAGTTTAAGGCATCCCTAAGTTCCAATTGGCCATTGATGCGATTGTGGCAAGAGGCTTGGCCAGAAAGAGGAAAGGTGGTGTTGGGCCGTCAGGAGTGGCTGTTGCTGGGAGGACTGAAAAAGAAATAATCCAGGGTTTTCAGCAGTCAGACTACTACAAACATGAGATGAGCCGGTACTAGGACAACAGCTAGAAAGCTTCAAGTACAGGGCGCAGAAGCTGTTTCCAGATTTGGACTTTAACCTAGTGACGCCAAAAGAGGAGGACATCACCCAAACTCCGCTAGATGAGGGGTTAGAGGAGGAAGACTTGGCATCCAACGAAGAGGATAAAGGAGAAGGAGAATAAAGACTTGGATGTTTGTTTGTTTGTTTGTTTGTTTTTTTTTTTTTGGGTGGTCTTTGTATAAAGGTTTAGGCCTGTTTGATAAAAATTTGTACAGTATTAATGAAATGATAAGACTTGGCTTTTGTTATAAATTGTCGCTTTGTTGGTTTTCCCTTTGAATTTGCCAGTCACGAATTATTTTTTATGTTGAGTGGAATGTCGTATGTACAAACGCTTCAGGCTCAGGCTAGCTGAAGCTTTATGGGTCTTAGTCTGGCTGAGCTCTTCTGGCTCAGTCTGGCTGAGGCTTAGGTGTCTCAGTCTGGCTGAGCTTTGTTGGCTCCGTCTAGCTGAGGCGTATGTAACTCAGTCTGGCTGAGTTTCTTCTGGCTCAGTCTGGCTGAGGCGTGTGGCACTTAGTTTGGCTAAGACTTATATGACTCAGTCTGGCTTAGCTCTTCAGACTCAGTCTGGTTGAGGCTTAGGTAACTCAGTCTAGCTGAGCTCTTCAGGCTCAATCTGGCTAAGGCTTATGTAACTCAGTCTGGCTGAGTTTCTTCTGGCTTAGTCTAGTTGAGGCTTATGGCGCTCAGTCTGGCTGAGACTTATGTAACTCAGTCTGGCTGGGTTTTTTTGGCTCAATCTGGCTGAGGTTTTATGGCGCTTAGTCTGGCTAAGGCTTATGGTGCTCAATCTAGCTGAGACTTATGTGACTCAGTCTGGCTGAGCTCTTCAGGCTCAATCTGGCTGAGGCTTAGGTAACTCAGTCTGGCTGAGCTCTTCAGGCTCAGTCTGGCTGAGGTTTATGGCGCTCAGTCTGGCTGAAACTTATGTAACTCAGTTTGGCTGAGGCTTATGGTGCTCAATCTAGCTGAGACTTATGTGACTCAGTCTAGCTGAGCTCTTTAGGCTCAGTCTGGCTGAGGCTTAGGTAACTCAGTTTTGCTGAGCTTTTCAGACTCAGTCTGGCTGAGGCTTATGTAACGCAGTCTAGCTGAGTTTCTTCTGGCTTAGTTTGGCTGAGGCTTATGGCGCTCAGTTCGGCTGAGACTTATGTAACTCAGTTTGGCTGAGGTTTATGGCGCTCAGTCTGGCTGAGACTTATGTAACTCAATCTAGTTGGGTTCTTTTGGCTCAGTCTGGCTGAGGTTTATGGCGCTCAGTCTGGCTGAGACTTATGTAACTCGGTCTAGTTGGGTTCTTTTGGCTCAGTCTGGCTGAGGTTTATGGCGCTCAGTCTGACTGAGACTTATGTAACTCACTCTAGTAAAGCTCTTCAAGCTCAGTCTAACTGAGGCTTATGGTGCTTAGTCTAGCTGAGGCTTATATAACTCAGTCTGGCTAAGCTCTTCAGGAAGAGGAACACCAAAAAATGCGGTTTGAAAATGTTTGTCATTAAAGCATTGTCCTACAATCGTAGATCCACACGTTAATAAACGGGCTTACTAAATAACAAAGTGAACCACACAACAAGTTGAATCATACAAAAAGCAGCAGGAACCATTTTATTGAACATATCGCTTTAAGTGTTCTGCATTCCACGGATGAGGGAAGTCTCTGCCCGTCATGTCTTGGAGACGGTAAGTGCCTGGATGGGGTCTCGTTGTAACAACGTAAAGTCCCTCCCACTTAGCCGCTAGCTTGCCTTCAGTCAGGTTTTTGGTGGCGAGAGTGACTTCGCATAGGACTAGGCAGCCTACTGCAAATTCGCGGTATCTAACTCGACAGTTGTAATGTGTTCTCATTTATTGTTGATATGACACCAGCTTGACAGCAGCCGACTCTCGGAGCTCTTCGATTAAGTCCAGATCGACCCGTCGCGGCCCTTCATTTAGTTCTGGGTTTGGATGTAGCACCCTAGGGATTGGCAGATCGATTTCCACTAGGATTACCGCATCGGTGCTGTATGTTAAGCGAAAAGCGGTCTCTCTAGTGGGGGTGCGAGCTGTTGTTCGATAGGCCCAAAGTACGTTCGGTAATTCCTCAGCCCAGAGTCCTTTGGCGGCTTCCAATTTAGTCTTGATGATCTTCAAAAGGGAGCGATTAATGACTTCGACTTGCGCATTAGCTTTGGGATGGCCTAGAGAGGAAAAACATGGTTTGATGCAGAGCTCTTCGTAGAATTTCTTGAATTTGGCGTTGTCAATTGTTTACCATTATCTGAAACGATGGCCTGGGGAATTCTGAATCGACATACGATTGATTTCTAGAAGAACTTGGTGGTGTTTCATTCAGCGATTGTAACAAGAGGTTCTACTTCCACCCATTTGGTGAAGTAATCAATGGCAACCACAACGAACTTGACCTGGCCCCTACCAGTAAGTAAAGGACTGATTAAGTTGATGCCCCATTTGGCGAAGGGGTATGAGCTGCTGAGTGTGATCAATTCCGTTGGCGGTGTATAAGGGATGTTGGCAAAGCGCTAACATTTATCACACTTAAGCACAAAGTCGCTAACGTCTTGATTGATTGTGGGCCAGAAGTAGCCTGTGCGAAGAACTTTATGGGCCAAAGACCGTCCGCCTGAATGGTTACCGCAAATGCCCTCATGTATTTCTCTCATCACATAGTTCGCTTGAGTAAGACCGAGACACCTAAGGTATAGGCGTGAGAATCCCCGTTTATACAGTAAGCCGCTAATGATAACATAGTTAAACGACCGGGCCCTGACTTTATCGGCCTCCTGTTTAGCATCTGGTAGCACCCCGTGTTCTAAGAACGGGATGATGTCTTGGGCCCAAGGGATAGGCTCATTCTAGAGGAAGTGGACTTCTTGTGGATCTGGTGAAATGGCTGGGGTGGTCAGGTATTCGACTCGAACGCCATGACTAAGATCCAACTGGTCAGCCGAAGCTAATTGAGCCATTTCATTGGCCTGAGAATTGTCTCCCCTAGGGATGTGCTGGATCTAGAAACTGCTGAAACGACGGGTGAGGAAAAGAGCGACGTCCCTGTAGGCGCGCATTGTTTCGTTCTTTGCGTCAAACTCTCCAGTTATCTGTCTGACAACCAATTGAGAATCGCTGAATGCTTGGATGTGGTGTACCCCAATATCCTTGTCCAGTCGGAGACCCACTATGAAGGCTTCATATTCAGCCTCATTATTGCTCACATCAAATAGAAAACAGAGGGCACACTTGAAGGATTCGCCTTCTAGGATAGTAAGTATTAAACCGGCTCCACTTCCCTCTTTGCGTGAGGAACCGTCAACTTTAAGGGTCCAAGAATGTGGGTCGGCTATCTCTGGAATGGTTGGTGGCTGTGATGGGTATGTGCGGGGTAAGGTTGGTGAATTCCATGATAAGTCGGCGATGGCTTGTCCCTTTGATGGCTGTCTGAGGTCGGTAAGACATCTCGTATTGACTCAATTCGATAGACCATTGCATGAGTCTACCTAATGACTCTGGTTGTTGCATAATTCTCCTTAAGGGTTGATAAGTGAGGACCACAATTGAATGTGCCTAGAAATATGGTCGGAGACGTCTGGAGGCGATGACTAGAGCCAGGGCCATCTTCTCTAACAAAGGGTAGTTCTATTCCGTCCCTCGGAGTGCGCGGCTGATGTAGTAAACTGGGCGCTGGACTGAGTCGTCCTCTCTGATGAGGGCGGCGCAGACCACGGTGGTGGAGACAACTAAATAAAGAAAAAGGTCTCTCTTGGCAATGCTTGAGAGAGGAGAGGGGGATTGGTCAGGCACTGTTTTAGTTGTTAGAAAATCTCCTCAGACTCGGTGTTCTATTCGAAGGCCCGTCGAAGAACTTTGAAGAATGGAAGGCATTTGTCAGTTGCTCGGGAAATAAGGTGGTTGAGTGTGGCAACTCTGCCTGTGAGCTGTTGGACCTCCTTCACAATTTTGAGAGACTGCATTTCTATCAGTGCCTTGATCTTTTCTGGGTTGGCCTTAATATCTCAGTGGCTGACCATGAACCCCAAAAATTTACCAGATCCGATGTCGAAGATGCACTTTTTCGGATTCAAATTCATCTGGTACTTGCGCAAGGTCTGAAAAGTCTCTCGCAGGTCCGCTAAATAATCGGAGGAGAGTTTGTTTTTGACGAGCATGTCATCAATATAAACCTCATGTTCCGACCTATCTGGCTTTTGAAAACGGTATTAACCAGGGGTTGGTAAGTGGCCCCCGTATTCTTCAAACCGAACGGCATCACACGGTAGTGATAAGTCCCCTTGTCAATAATGAAAGAGGTGTGCTCTTGCTCGGCTTCATGCATTAAGATCTAATTATAGCTAGAGAAAGCGTCCATGAAGCTAAACATCTGATA
The DNA here is from genome assembly GCA_030407325.1 of Camellia japonica. Taxonomy (NCBI): domain Eukaryota; kingdom Viridiplantae; phylum Streptophyta; class Magnoliopsida; order Ericales; family Theaceae; genus Camellia; species Camellia japonica. The sequence continues at coordinate 170,344,614 of JAPPVO010000031.1, read as the reverse complement.
TCCTGCAGTCGCGTCAACCAATAAATCTATCCTAGGAAGTGGGTAGCTATCCTTGGAGCAGGCTCGGTTGAGGTTGGAAGAGTCGACGTATAGTCGCCATTTGCCATTATTTTTGCAGACCAAGACTACATTAGACAACCATCTAGGACAGTCCGCGTTTCTGATGAACTATGCCTTTAACAGCTTATCCATCTCTATGGCATTGAGGTTGTTGCGCTCTGGGTGAAAAATGCGTTGCTTTTGGCGGAACAGTCGGAACTGGGTTCAATACTGAGGCAATGAGTGATAAAAGCGGGGTCGATTCCTAGCATGCCCACATGAATCCACACGAAGACGTCTTTGTGCTCGGTTAGGAGAGCCGTGAGGTTGGCCTTGGCATGAGGAGGTAGCTGACTACCAATCTTAGCCGTCTTCGTTGGATCGTCAGAGTTTATGGACACTTCGATTAACTCTTCCACTGGTTCTCCCATGATTAGTTCCTCCTCATCCCTGACATCAAGACCTTCTATGATCATAGCTTCTTTCATTTTGACTTCTTTTAGCGAAATGACGTAATATTCTCTTGCCACGGTATGTTCACCCCTTACAGTGTCGACTCCATGATCAGTCAGAAATTTGAGTGCCAGGTGATAAGTGGACGTCACGGCTTGGAAAGCATTGAGTGTTGTGTGTCCAAGGATGACGTTGTAGGCAGAAGGGCAGTTGACAACCAAAAAGGTGAGAATCTTAGTATTTTGCCTTGGATACTCACCGATAGTGATTGGTAGGTCGATGGATCCTATAGAAATTACCCGGTCTCCAGTGAAGCCAACTAAAGGCGTTTGCAGAGGTGATAACTTTTCCTCACTAATCTGGAGTTGCTTGAAAGCATTGAGGAAGATAATGTCTGAGGAACTGCCATTGTCGACGAGCACACGTCGAACGTTGTAGTTGGAAAGAAGAAAGGAGATGACAAGTGGGTCGTCGTAGGGGTATAGAATGCTTTCGCAATCTGCATTTGTGAAGGTAATTGGTTCTGACCATTGCTTGGGTTGTTTGGGGGGTCAGTCGACCAGCGTGACTTCCCTGTTTGCCCCTTGTCTGATTCGTCGAAGCTCGGCCCGCTGTGCCGACTGCGACGGTCCGCCGGACGCAAGTCCACCTATAATGACCCTTATTTCACCAGCTAGAGAAGTAGGGGCTCTTGGACCTCAAGGTTGGTGTTGGGCCCTCGCACCCTCCCGTTAGGGCTGATCGGCCGGTTGTGGTGCAGTGCATCTGTCGTTTCGCTTTGGGGGATCGATTCTGGCTCTTTGGTGAGGTTGGGGTGCAGTGAAACGAGTCAAACGTCCCTGGGAAACTAGATCCTCAACCTGATCCTTAAGGTTGATGCATTCATTCGTGTTGTGGCCATGGTCGCAGTGGAAGTGGCAATATTTGGACTGATCCCGTCGGCTAGAAGGAAACATAGAAAGTTGGCCATTTCAAGTTATAATCCTGTTGGATTTGGTTTAGGACGTGCTCCATGGGTGTGTTGAAGGGGGTGTACCGTTTGAAGCGGTCGGGCGGTCGGGATGGAATCGCTCGATCGGAGCATAGAGGCCGGTTGGGATGAGTATATTGGGGATGTCTGGGTTCTTACTCTTTTCTCTTGTCTTTGGGTTGTGAGTTTTTAGGAGTAGAATCTTGGCAAGCTACTAAAGAGTCTTCAGCGTTCATTTATTTTTGGGCTTTGGCAAAGAAGGTGGCCATGGTCGTCGAAGGGTTTTTGGAGAGGGAGAAAAGGAAATCCGATGGGTGTAAACCGGCCATGAAGGCTATTAAGATGACCTTATCATCATTCTCTTCAACCTGGAGGGCTTCTGAGTTAAAGCGAGTGACAAAACTTCGCAATGATTCCCCGTCAGTTTGTCAAATGTTCAATAGCTAGGTCGCCGGTCGTCGCTGACGCTGAACGCTGATGAAATGGGTCAGGAAAGAGTTGCTTAACTGCTGGAAAGTGGCGACAGAGTCCGGGTGTAACTGACTGAACCATAGTCGTGCCGACCCTTTGAGCATTACAGGGAAAACACAACACATGATTTCGTTAGGGAAAGCATGGAGGATCATGAGGGTCTTGTAAGCTTCCAGATGGTCGACCGGATCGGTTGTGCCATCGAAGGTGTCGATCGGTGGCATCTTGAACTTGGAGAGTAGGGGTTTGTCCCTGATGAATGCGGCAAATAGGGAGTTGGGAGTTGTGGAAGGTTTGTGCTACATGTTCTGCATGACCCCTGGAGTTTGAGCTTCATGGCTCGCAGTTCTGCGTCCCAAATGGGAACATTGTCACCGCCGGAGGGGAATGGAAGTTGAACGCTGCTAGCCTCACCTTCGGGGACGGGGGGATGGTTTGAGGGATACGAATCGTGACGTGGGATGAGTGGTTCCTGAGGCAGGCCCGATTTGGAGGGATATCTGGTGATGGTGGAGGAGGAACGGGGAGATCCCGTTGGAGTAAGGCATTGATTAGGGCCTGGTTTTGTTCGGTTAAACGGTTAACACTATTGGTGATTTCGGCAAAATATGGAGGTGGGTTACTTAGGTTAGAGGACTTAGCTTCAAGGTTACCAGCGTTGTGTTGGGAAGCCATGGACCTGGTCGTGACCATCCACCCTGAAGTAAGAGGAGGGTGATAACGGGGTTCCTTCCGGTGACAGTGAACACAACTGTCTTTGCGAAAAAGGATTTCCACAGACAACGCCAACTGATGATGCAACGATTCCAGCCGGTGGACGGGTCGGGCTGATCCACGCTCCCAACGGGTCTGCTGGCCTCAGTGTTTCCCAGATGAGCCTGCAAAAAGGTCTGAAGGGAAAAAGGATTCCCCGGCAGACTCTCCGACAATCAAGTTAGGTTTTGGAAAAGAGTGATTATAGATAGATAGAAAAGATGGAGGAAGAACTTAACCTTTAACGTATCTCGAAGGCTTCCTTATATCCTTTGCTCATCATTTCCTTGTCTCTTCCAGACTATCTTGTTGGCCGAAAATCTATATTCTAGCTCGCATTGTTCATAGTGAGTCAGCCTTCTCCGATGTGAAGAGGTTGTCGCATTTAATGCTACCAGAGTCTCATTAATGGCTGATGTATGAGTTCAATAACTTTACAAAATCTTTGTCTACCTACATGGTTAATTCCCTGCTCTACAGGTGTTTAAATGCTATTGGTCCTGGTCCATTATTGGTTTCTCAAGGTTATTGGGTTTTAATATCTAATCCGTGGGCTAGGTCTTGAGTCGTGCGCCGAGCCCTCTTGGGTGTCCATTATGTTGTTAGTCCTGGTCCAGTATTACCCAAGCCGTGGGCTGGGCTCTCTTGGATGCCCATCAATATCAAATAAAATGATTATAAAATAAAAATTGTGTCATAAACAAAAACTATTTTTAAACTATTGATTTTATTTATCTTTAAAGACATTTTTAGACAGTATATTACAGTAAATATTTACAACTAAATATTAAATAAAATTATTATAAAAGTAAAAACAACCATTGTTTATATATTTTTTATTTTACATGCTAATGTAATGAAATAAAAATTTTAAAATAAATTATAGAGCATTTGAGTTTTTTTTTTTTTTTTTTGTGTAAACTTTTGTTTGTTTTTTTGGAAAGGAAGCTTTTCGGAATACTGTGAAAGTAACGGACTGTTACAATTGTTACAGTACAGGTACAGTCGTTACACATGTAAATTTTCGTCACATCATTATAGCGACGGTAACAAGTATAACCATACATCACCGTATGTTACATAACAATTGTGGCCGTTTTTTAAAACCTTACATATAATAAATTTGTAAAACTATATTTTATGTGTCACTCACGTGTGTTGTGTATTTTTGAAAAATTAGTGCCGACATGTTGTGTATGTGCTCTTTAGTTGGTAACCATCAATTACTATGACAATGATCATCACTCTCAGTGGCGGAGATAGGATTTTAGTTCAAATGGAACAATAATAAAATTTTATGTCTATAATAGTATTCTTAACCTGCCTTATTTCAACCCTAACAAACTTAACCCTCATTTTTAACCAAGACATTGACTTAGACTGTGATAATTGTCTCCAAAAAAAAAAAAAAACAAGTATTTTATTAAGAAATAGAAATTTCATCAAACAAGTAATCTTTTATATATTTGTACATATATTCATCACAGAAGAAGGAAAAAAATACCAATAAGAATAAATTAACAAACATTATAAAAAAGTAAAGAAAATAAATATTTAATGGTAAACTTTATAATATAAAAGTCATTTTGTCATAAAACAAACATTTGAATAATACAAATTATAGAACTATTTTTTTAAAAAAAATTAGATATTTATTAATAAATCTCATCTCACAAACAAATGCTCCAATTAGTCCTGAGTTTTTTCTATTGATCTGTTAAGTCCTATTAATGGAGAGTTTATTTTCATGTGATCCTATTTTTTATTTGGTAGTGTTTTGGTGGACAGCTATACGTTTTTATTAATGTGACAGATATGATGTGATATTCCAATGTGGTAGGTATTAATATGACACTCTAAAAAAATTCAAACTCCTTAATATACTTTTCTAAATGTAATAACGTAGCGGATATGATGTGACACTTCAAAACTTTTACTCCAAAAACAATAAACTCTTTAATGTACTTTTTCTTGATGTGACAACGTGACGGGTGTAATGTGACATTTCAAAAAAAATACTCTTTAGTGTATTTTTTCCTAACGTGATAACGTGACAGGTATAATGTGACATTAAAAAAAATAAAAAAAAAACTTCTTAGTGCAGTTTTCTCAAACGTGACAATATAGCGGGTATGATGTGACACTCTAAAAAAATTAAAAATTTCTTAATGTACTTTTCTCAAACGTGACATATGACACTCTAACGTGATTGATATGATGTGACACTTTAAAAAAATTAAAAACTGTATCGTATACTTTTTCTAAATGTGACATTTTAACTTGATGAATATGATGTGATACTAAAAAAAAATTTAGTGTACTTTTTTCAAATGTGATACTCTAATATGGCAGGTAAATGAGTCATTATAAATCCAAAAGGACTAAATAAATCACAATAAAAAATATATGACAATATAGATTACGAGTTTAAAATATAAGACTTATTAGTCTATCTCTTTTTAAAAAATAAATAAATAAATAAAAGTATATATTCAAATTTAGAAGGGACAAAGTAAGAAATAATTTGTCAACTTAGGGGTTGTTTGGGGTGTTCTAAATAAGTGAACTTTTTGTCTTTTTGGACTAAAAAATTGAGGAAGAAAATATGGATGTTTGGGTTAACTTTTTGACTTTTTATGAAAAAATATGTAATAAAAAATTATAAAAATTGATTTATAAAAAAAATTAGAATTAAGAGTTGTGCAATCGTAATTATTGACTTTTAGTGAATAGTGTTAATTTTTTAATTTTTTGAATAACTTTTTGACTTTTTAATTTTTTTATAATATGCCAAACATAACCTTATATTAAAAAGTTGAGGAAGGACATGTGCCCTGGCCATGCTCCCTCCGCCCTGATCACTCTGGTGGTAGCAAGCATCATAAATTCTTTTGAAACGTCAACTAACTTTTCCTTCCTACTCGTATGCGATGAGAAATTCACAGAATGGTGATCAACTAATTGACCGCCAGTGCCATAAGGTGTTTTAGACAGATAGTAAAAAGTGATTTTTTAACTTTTAATTAAGTTTTTGATTTTTTTAGACAAGTAATTTGAAAAGTTAATAAAAAATTATTTTTGATTTTTTTAATTAATATTTATTTATGCTGTCAAATCACATTAAAATGACCAAATTGTCCCTATTGAATTTAAAATATTTACTTCACTCATGTAGCATATTTTGATTCATAAAAGATAAAATTATAATTTTACCAACAGTTAAAAACTAACTTTCCAAATGTCTTTAAATACAAAAAAGTCAACTTTTAACTTTTGTTACAAACGCACCGACGTGCCTAAAAGCCAAGTATCCAAATGGGGTCCTGTTATGGTGTGCAACCCTTAAGGTTGCACACTATATGCAACCAACACAAAGAGTATAAGTATAAGGTGTAAACATAAAACAGAAGGCAAACAGAAATGCATAAATGGGTTGCATACCGTGTACCTTGCACACTTAAGAAAAGTCCATCCAAATGAGGCCAATCCTGCCCAATTCTTTCTGTATTCATGGCTTGTACTAACGGGTGTGCCGTTTCACAGGATGAGCTGATGGCATGGTGGTGCGCAACCTTGAGAAGTGGCGGGAAGATCCCATCTGAAGATCAATTGAAAATGAAATCAGCAGAAAGAAAAAACTAGGATTTTAGTGGCTTTTAGGCAATTTTCAATCTCATTTTTCACTAAAGCAACAACAGGTTTTGGTTTCTAGGTTTGCAGAAATTGCAAATAAAAAAAGCTTGCAGAAAATGAGCGCACTCCTACTCTGTAATTAAAATTTTGAAAACTCTCTTTTTCTATTATAATCTTCATAATTCAGTAGTTTTTTGAAACTGTCATGAATGAGAATAATTTCAGCTTCTTTTTTTGTTATTTTGTTCAATGCTTTTTCATTATCTAGTGGTGGTGTGTATATTATTTGTGGATGTGTTTTAAATTGGGCCAGGCTGATGTGGACTAGCCAGTGTTGTTAAGTCCGTAAAAATTGTCCCAGGTCTTGATTCAATAATTTTAATTGTTCAATATCTAAAATTCATTAAGCATTACCTTTATAAAAATCATATTAATCAAATATTAATAATTACTTGATCAAATTAAATTTTTATTAATAATTTATTTAAAAAATTATATTTATTATTTATAAAAAAAAATCTAATCCCGTCAAATAATTATTAATATCTAATTAACATAACTTTTTACAAAAATAAAATACTCAATAAATTTCACATATTAAACAATTTAAATTATCAAAACATGTCCACCACATTCAATCTGATCTGAGACTAATTTTTTTATCACATCATCTCTCTACTTTTCTGCATATCTTTTCGTAAAAAAATAAAAAATATACTTACTTAAATCATCCCAAACAACCCCTAAAAGCCTAACCCTTTCAAATGGCTTCAATATACATTTTAAATAGATGGTTTCATATTCTTGGTAAAACTTTAATCTTTTATTAACTTCAACCTTTCATACTCTCAATAAATACTATAGCAAATTTGGTATGAATCACATAATATTTGAAGCTTGAATTTTTTTTATCAAATTTGTGAATAACAAACTATTAAAGATCCCCAAAAAATGTCTTGAAGACTTTTCAAATTCTATATTATGTCATTCATATCCAAAACTACACTAGAAAAATAAACCAAAACAAACACACACAATTCATACAACTGAAATCTCACCCCATCTCGTTTAAACTCTTTAAAGATACTAAAATTAAATCAAACTGCTTTTAGTTAACAAACCAAATAAAAAACAAAACAGAGACTTAAAAAGCAACTGTAATTCAAACTAACCCCCACTATTCCACAAATTTACAGAACTACCCTACATCCCTACCCCTAACAAACCACCACACCACACCACACCAGTACGTCCCTCACTTCCTCCCCTTCTTCGTCGCCGCTTTCTTCGCCGGCGACTTGATACTCTTCGGCTTCTTCACCGCACTCGTTGGAGCCTTCTTCTTCTTCGCCACCGCCACCTTCTTCCCCGGCGACTTCACCGTCGCTGTCTTCGCAGCTTTCTTCGGCTTCGACACCGCCTTCGGCTTCGGCGCAACCTTCTTCGTCTTCACCGGCGTAGCACCCTTCGCCTTCGCACCGCCTACAGCCTTCGCCTTCGCCTTCGCAACAACAGTCTTCTTCGCCGGAGCTTTCACTGAAACCGCCGCAGCAGGAGCCTTCTTAACAGCGGCGGATACAGGCTTCGGCGCCGAAGACAGTTTGAACGAGTTCTTGACCTTCACAAGCTTCTCAGATGCGACGAGCTTCTTCAACTGAACGAGCAAAAGCTTCTTGAAATTCGGCGGCAGGTGAGCCTTTTGCTTCTCTTCGATGAACTTCGCAATCGCGTACTGGCTCGAACCAGTCCTCTCCTTCATCGCCACAATCGCATCCGTGATCATCTAGGATTTTACAAAAACAAATTCACAATCAGATAACAAATTCACAGAAATGCAATAAACACTGAAACAAATGTGTTTAATCCATTACCTCAACGTAAGGAGGATGTGCTCGAGACACCTTCGGAGCAGACGTTTTCTTCACTTTCGTCACTTTCGCAGAGTTCGCTTTCGCCGTCACAGACACCATGACTGCAAAGCAGAGCAAGAGACAGAAACTTAACTTAGAGAGAGAAACTGAATTTAGAGAGAGAATATCAGAGGACTGTGATTTTTCTTGTTTTAATTTTTTTGGATTTGATGAAGAAATTAATTATTTATAGGTTTAAAAGCTCAAAAAAGGAAGAGTTCTGATTGGTGGAGAGGCTTCTCACGCGGATCGATCATTTGAAGATACGTTTGAATTTGAGCCGGTAGATCAAAAGGAATCCACGGTTAAGGATGCTTGCTTTGGTGTCATGCGGATCGAGATAAAGGCTAGGTCTTGGTGTTTTGTGTGCTTTTCATCTAATTTGTCAGGGACACAACTTTAGTTATATTTCATTGATTTTAATGAGATTTGAATGGTTTTGTAGGGTTTGAGTTCAGCTTTCTAATAAGTATTTGATTGATTCATGGGATCAAATTACTTGAGAGAAATTTAATCTCAAAGCTACATGTGTTTGGTGCTTTGTTTTGTGTGAAAGAATTGAGATTTGAGGAGAGTTTTGTCAAAATTCTTGTTACTAAATTTGAGGGATTTGATCATTTTAGGTCATAGTTTAAGTAAGATGTATATTGGTCTAAGAATTGGGAAATTCAAATATGAAATGAATATATATCTCTTTGTAAAAGAATTGTACAAGTAGAACATTTTTCTTCTAAATGTAACAACTTTTTATATGAGGTAGATGCACTCATCCCATTGAAGTTCAATGTCTTGAGGTTTCATCTATATGAAATATGTTAAGGTAATTGTGACTATGACATAATTTAAATTTTTGTGACATAATTCATGAAACATGTGAATAAATTACATTAACTCGGTGATTTGACACTAATATTTATAGGAACGTTAAGCTTCTAAAATTCTAATGAAATTTCTTATTTTTCTAACAATGTGCATAATCATTCTCTCATTAACTAATCGTCTATCAACTAGACTACAAATGTAAAGTATATCAAATTGTTAATTTGTAATGCATATCTGATAAAGAAAATTGTAAGGATAGATAGAATATGAGAATTTCTCTCCCTCTCACTCAAACACGCAGACATTGTCGTCTATCAATGCGATGGTCATCCATTAATAACATGAATCTTGTTATAAAATAGTGTAATGGTGATAGAATAGGTTATAGAGGATACAAGTGGAGATGTTTGCCTACAAGGTTGCATTTGAATTTTGATTTGTGTATTGAGTTTTTTTTGCCACAAGGTTATGCTTGAGCAGTAACGGAGCCAGAAATTTAACGTAGAGTAGGCACACATTATCATAACATTACATTTTTTTTTCTCCATATAACAAGCAATACAAGATATAATTAAACTTATACATATTTTTCATTTATTTTTCTTTTTCAATCGATGAAATATAATATTATAATTATCATGAGATTTACATCACCGTAACTTATAAATTCATAATCAACAACTCAATTCTATTAACCCAATAATAGGAACAAACAAACTACTAAATTTACAATTAATAAGTTCAACACTATCAACTCAACTAATGAAAATGAAATGAAATTAATATTGAGAGAGAGAAAGTGATTGAAAGAGCAAAAATAGGCTCTTTATTTCAATTCCTATTAATTCTTATGAGGATCCTCCATTATATAGGAGAGATTATACAACATTATGATGAAAGGCAACATATAAAACTATACAACATTATGATGAAAGGCAAGGATATAAAACTAAAAGCAAAAGCAACCGAAAGCAAACAACATATAAAAATAAAAGTGGCCGAAAGCATATGGCACTAACTAAGGCATCTGATGGAGCAAACAGGCTAATACACAACTATTAATATAATATATATACATTATATATATTATATATTATTAACAATGTCGCAGAAGTTTGATTTCCAACACTCCCCCACAAGCTACGTTGTAGATGTTAATCATTCCCAATTTGTCCGTCAGATCTTCAAAGTTAACTCGAGCAAGAGCTTTTGTGAGAATGTCAGCCTTTTGACAGTTTGTTGGAGTGTAGCTGACTTGAAAAACTCCTTCTTCAATCTTTTCCTTGATAAAGTGTCGATTATCTCCACGTGTTTAGTTCGATCATGATGAACCGGATTCTTAGCGATACTGATGGCGGCTTGGTTGTCGCAGTATAAAACCATGGGATGCTCAGATGGAACCCGTAATTCTTCTAACAGTCTGTTCAACCAGATTCCCTCACAGATACCTAGGGCCATAGCACGAAATTCTGCCTCAGCACTACTACGGGCTACCACTGACTGTTTCTTGCTTCGCCATGTAACCGCGTTCCCCCAAACAAACGAACAATAGCCAGAGGTTGATCTTCGATCAGTCACTGAACCTGCCCAATCTGCATCTGAAAAAATCTCAATTTTTCTATTTGTTGTTCTTTGGAAGAAGAGACCCTTTCCCGGTGTCCTTTTTAGGTACCTCAATATTCTGGTCACAGCAGTCATGTGTTTTTCGGTTGGATTATTCATGAATTGACTGACCACACTAACAGAGAAGCCGATGTCTGGCCTTGTATGAGAAAGATAAATGAGTTTTCCCACAAGACGTTGATATCTCCTTTTATCACTTGGTGCACTACCGTCACTTTCTTCCAGTTTGATAGTTGTGTCCATAGGAGTTTCTGCCGGCTTGCATCCTAGCATCCCTGTTTCATTCAGTAAGTCTAGAATGTATTTACGTTGTGAGACTGCTATACCTTTCTTTGACCTAGCAATCTCCATTCCAAGAAAGTACTTAAGATTTCCAAGATCTTTAATCTCAAATTCCTTTGTTAGGAATTTTTTAAGTAAGCCAATTTCCCTTCATGATCACCTGTTAGAATTATGTCATCCACATAAACAATGATAATTGCCAATTTCCCTCCTAGGGAGTGCTTCACAAATAATGTATGATCGGATTGACATTGAACAAAATCGTACCATTTCACTGCCTTAGTGAACCGTTCAAACCAGGCCCTGGGAGATTGTTTGAGACCATACAAGGATTTTCGGAGTCTGCAAACTTCGTTGAAATTTGATGTCGTCTCAAGTCCAGCAGGAATGTCCATGTAAACTTCTTCCGCTAAGTCACCATTGAGGAAGGCATTTTTTACATCAAGTTGGTGAAGTGACCAATCGAGATTAGATGCCAAGGATAAAAGTACACGAACAGTGTTGAGCTTGGCAACTGGAGCAAAGGTTTCTTGATAGTCAATGCCATAGGATTGAGAGAATCCTTTGGCAACCAACCGAGCTTTATAACGTTCCACATTACCATCTGCCTTGTGCTTTACTGTGAAAATCCACTTACATCCAACTGGTTTCTTACCTCTTGGAAGATCAGTAATTGCCCAAGTACCATTCTGTTCCAGAGCCCGAACTTCCTCATTGACTGCCGCCTTCCACTGAGGAGACTTGAAGGCTTCCAGAATATTCCGAGGAATGGGTATCTCCGTGATGCTAGAAGTGAAGGCACGGAACGAAGGTGATAGCTTATCATAAGAAATAAAGTTCCCAATGGGATGCTGAGTACATGATCTAACTCCTTTTCTCCAAGCTATGGGCATATTAAGAATACTGTTTTCTAACTCAGAATCAACAGTACTATCTGTGGTAAGAATATTGTTACCTGGAATGTTGCTTGGATTAGAACCCGGTTCAGCCTCATGGGATTGTTGAGAAAGTGCTCCTTCCTCCGTTTCCTCTTGGATGTGCTCATTATCCCGCAAGGCAACAATGAACTCGGAATTTTCGGCAGGTAAAGATTGATTCAATGACTCAGGAGGTGTGGGATTTTTGGTGGTGATGGATGGCTCACTAAATGACTCAAGGGTCCAAAATTGATATTCCTGGGTTGGAGTCTCCCCCTGAATATCGATTTTAGGGTAGTAAGACTGGGTTTCAAAAAATGTGACATCCATGGAAGTGTAGAATTTCCTGGTGACCGGAGAGTAACACTTATACCCTTTTTGATGTGACGAATACCCAATGAAGACACACTTGAGCGACCTGGGATCAAGTTTACTTCGATACTGTTGATGGATATGAACAAAGACAGAGCACCCGAAAATTTTGGGTGGGATGGTGGAGATGAGGCGAGTAGTGGGAAAGGATTTTAGGAGAAGTTGACAAGGAGTTTGGAATTGTAGTACCTTAGATGGCATCCTATTGATAAGGTAGGCTGCTGTAAGAACAGCTTCCCCCCAGAAGAATTGTGGAACATTTGTGGAAAACATGAGCGATCTAGCAACATCTAACAAATGCCGATTTTTCCGTTCAGCGATGCCGTTTTGTTGTGGGGTGTCAACACATGAACTTAAGTGAACTATCCCTTCGTTTGCTAAAAAGTCTCCTAGAATGGAGTTGAAATAGTCCCGAGCATTATCAGACTTTAGAATTTGGATTTTTGACTGGAATTGTGTCTGAATCATAATTTGAAAATTTTTGAAGATTTGGCTCGTTTCAGATTTGTCTTTCATGAGGAAGACCCAGGTTAATCTAGTATGATCATCTATGAATGAGACAAACCACCTAGTACCAGTTACATTTTTTATTCTGGATGGACCCCAGATATCACTATGAATTAGTGAGAATGGACGAGACGCTTTATAGGATTGAATGGGAAAATGGGACCGTACATGCTTAGAAAATTGACAGATTTCACAATCAAAAGGTTTTGGATTTTTATTAAATAATGAAGGAAATAAATGCTTGAGATACATAACATTAGGATGACCTAAGCGATAGTGCCACAACATAATTGCTCTATCGTTATTTTGACACGAAACCGAAAAAGAACTACCACAAATTGCCGTTTGAGGTTGTTCCTGTGGATAGTGGCGTTCCTTAAGGATGTAGAGTCCAGAGCATTCCTCAGCATTGCCAATCGTCTTCCCCGAATCCAAATCCTGAAATTCACAATGAGTGGAGAAAAAATTAGTAACACACCTCTTTTCCTTAGTGAGTTTACTAATTGACAATAAATTACAGTCCAAGTCAGGAACAAGGAGAACAGAGTTGAGAATAAGATTCCTAGACAGCACAACTGAACCTGTACCGGCAACCTTTGATAGTGAACCATCTGCTATTCGGACCGTTAAATTATTTTGACATGAGCTATATGTATCAAAAATTGTTGCATCTCCCGTCATATGATCAGATGCTCCTGAGTCCACAATCCAAGGTTTTTTACGTTTCTTACTAACAGTAAAGGCGTTCAAAGAATTACCTTTGTGAGCCAAGGTTCCGGATCCAATGATGTGGTTGGAAGACGAACCAGATTGTGACTGTAGTAGTTTCTGGAGCATCTCCATTTGCTCCTTGGTGAAAGGGCTTGCTTCAGGTTGTGGTGATAGTTCATTTGTACCTACATGATTACCTCGTCCTTCTTTCTCAAGAGGCTAACGTGGCTTCCAATCTGCTGGCTTTCCATGAATCTTCCAGCAAGTTTCTCTCGAGTGACCCGGCTTTCTGCAATGATCACACCAAGGCCTACCTCCTTTATTTTTCTGACGGTTGTCGATAGGAGCAAATTGAGTCTTAAGAGCCGAGCTTTCTGCTATATTTAGTTGTTGATGAGATCCCATCATGAGTTTTTTCCTACTTTCTTCGCAACGGACTTCAGAGAATACCTCTCTAAGGCTAGGTAGCGGTTTTACTCCCATAATTCTTCCTCTGATTTCATCAAGATTTGTGTTCAATCCTAACAAGAATTTAAACACACGCTTCCCTTCGACAATCTTTTTATACAACAAACCATCAGCAACACACGTAAGATTGTCTTGACGTAAATCGTGGAGGGAGCTTTCAAGTTGGATGATTTCAGATGTGTTTTCCTTGTCTGAAAACGTTTCTTTTGCCATGTCCCAGATCTCTTTGGCAGTATCAAATGACAGAAAATTTTTGCCAATGTCAGTGGTCATAGAGTTGACGAGCCACGACATGACCATATTATTTTCAGCTATCCACCTTTTGTAGGTTGATGCTGTGGTTTCTGGTAGCGCCGAGGCTCCGGTGATGTAGTCATCTTTCTCCTTTTCCCGTATAAACATTAATATGGATTGAGACCATTGCAAATAATTTTGCCCATTCAGTTTATGGGCGGTGATCGGAAGATGAGAGGTTTCCATTTGATGAGAGGATAAAGATGATGAGATGATAATATCAGAAGAAGAGGAGGATGAGTTGATAATATCAGAAGAAGAGGAGGATGAGTTGATAGTCATTCCAAAAGCTGGACCGTATTTAGGCATGAAATAGAAGGATATATTTGAGTAGAAGAGAAAAAAAAATTAAAACAGAAAAATTCGAATACTGACTGAAGAGGCGAAAATGATGAGACAGGATTACACCTGCTCTGATACCATGAAATGAAATTAATATTGAGAGAGAGAGAGTGATTGAAAGAGCAAAAATAGGCTCTGTATTTCAATTCCTATTAATTCTTACGAGGATCCTCCATTATATAGGAGAGATTATACAACATTATGATGAAAGGCAACATATAAAACTATACAACATTATGATGAAAGGCAAGGATATAAAACTAAAAGCAAAAGCAACCGAAAGCAAACAACATATAAAAATAAAAGTGGCCGAAAGCATATGGCACTAACTAAGGCATCTGATGGAGCAAACAGGCTAATACACAACTATTAATATAATATATATACATTATATATATTATATATTATTAACAATGTCGCAGAAGCTTGATGTCCAACAAAAAATAAATAACCAACTAAACAAATTCTATAATAGGAAATAAATTATCAATTGATTCAATTATTGTCTTGACCTATCAGCTAGGAGTGTGCAAAAATGAGAAAGGGAACATAATAGAACATTTTTTAAATTTTAAAAATACAAAGAATTTTACATGTTTAAGGAGGGATACTATTATAATTTTATTAGGGATAAACAATATATAAACTTTATATACAGGGGTAGTAGTCTAATTATCAAAACTTCAGAGGGACATGTGACCCCCTTATCCTTAGCTGGTTCCATCACTATGCTTGAGGTTTGGTTTTGTTATGTGGATGCATTTGCATTATCGTAGGATTGAGTGTTATAAAAATTTTGTTATTATATAAACAAATAGATTTATATTTAGGAATTAAAATTTTCAAAACTAGAATACATACAAGCAGATTGAACAGAAATACATAATCAAATAAAATAGCAAAAAGAAAGCAAATTGAACCCTGCACTAGACAGTTTCCCTAAAACAGATTCGTCGCCTCACCGGTTGGGTGCTGGAGGTTTTTCGACGTCTATCTTCCAGGATACGACGGTTAGACCAACTACAGCAATGCACCTACTGTATAGCTTTGGTGAATAAACCTAAGGTAGCACTCTCTCAAACTAGGAAGAAATAAAATTGGAATTTTGGAAGAACACAAAGATAGCAAAAATTTTGGTGTTGAAACTGAAGGAGAAGGGCCTCCTTTTATACACATGAAGGGAGAGAAAAAGAGGCTCTATTGCAACAAATGCAGGATTTAATTTCTATAAATTGATGGATTAAAATCCATCATGAATGGAGGAGTTACCAGACTTATTATACACATGTGTTTTGTGTGTATATTCCTGCAGCTCACAAATCTGGCTTGGCCTAAAAATATTAAGATGGGTGGGCCAAGTCCAACCCCCACACTCAATCCAATCCAGCAAGCCTCAAGCCCAAGCCCAAGATCCAATATCCACGACCTATGGATCACAAACTACGGACCCGGACCCAGCTTAGTCCGGGAGGACAGGCAGCATGTGCGCGTGCGCGCGTGTGGCAATTTTTGCATAACCAACTTGGACTATAGTTTTGGCCCAAGTCTATCTTTGAAACATTCATAACTCCTTCTTTCGAAAAATTTAGATGCCCGAAAGGGCTCACACCCTTAGGCAAAAAATGGGATTTAAATACCCATTAGTGCTGCTCTCTACAATGAATGTGGGATAGAAGGTTTTACACCTTTCCCAACACCTTTTTCATGAGGCCAACTTAATGAGTCAATTTATAATCCAAATCTTAATGGTTTTTTGTCATTCTTTTTGTGGTGTAAAAATTTCACTACAAAGAATCTAAACCCACTTTAATTCATCTCAATTAAGGATTGGCACCAATTTTAATATTGCATTAAAGTCACCAAAAAACTATTATTTTTCAACAATCCCCCATGAATAAAAATTGACTAAAAAACAATAAACGGACAACGCTTAACAGCAAAGACATGGAAAGAAAGTGCAACGGAATAACTCCTGCATTGGAAAAGGTAACTTTTGGCTTTAAACCCCTCCTAGTGAAGTCTATCGGATTTACTAACTGCCTAGTGAACACGAAACCTTGAACTGTTCTATCGTTTATGTAAACCAAGACAACAAACCTCACACAAATATTACTCCAACCATCGTTATGTTCTCACTATTGTGTCCCGTTCGGCCCTAGAACACTAGTCTGGTTCAGTGAGTGGTTTAAAGAATTCGGCCTTATCAATTCTTATAGAAGTGGCCCCACTTCACACTCACATAGGTGACTCTACATGAGTATCCTACTATACTCAGCTCAATAGCTCAACACACTAGAGTCATCAAAAGCTCAACTTAACCTCTACACTTGTATGTATCATTGATAAAAGGAATGGCTAGAGGTTTAACCTCCTCAATGACATACTACCGTTACATACAATTAGGTTGTTTCATTGAACCTAGATCTTGAGATCTCCAGTCAACTAGGTTGGGTTTCCATTCCGGTAACATCTTGCACTACATACCTTAAACCCATTCCTTCTGACGACTTCTCTACTAACAATCGATTTAACCTTTTAGTTAGCAAATCCGCAATGTTGTCCTTAGACTTCATATAATCTAAACTGATAACTCCGTTAGAGAGTAATTGTCGTATGGAATTATGTTTACAACGGATATGTCTAAACTTTCCATTATACATATTACTCTGTGCCCGTCCAAGATTGGCTGTCACAATGAATACAGATGGCTGGCATAGGTTTCGACCAACGTGGAATATCTTTAACGAAATGGCAAAGCCATTTCGCCTCTTCTATTGCTTTATCTAACGCTATGAACTCCGATTCCATCGTTGATCGTGAGATACACATCTGCTTAGAAGATTTCCAAGACACGGCTGCTCCTCTAAGGGTGAACACATAACTACTAATGGATTTCGAATCCCTAATATCAGATATCCAATTTGTATCACTATAGCCTTCTGTTACTGCTAGATATCTGGTGTAATGCAACCCATAATCCCGGGTGAAACGAAGATACCTTAACACCCGAACGATGCCCTTCTAGTGAGTGGCATCAGGATTACTCGTGTATCTACTAAGCCTGCTAACAGAGTAGGCTATATCCCGCCTTGTATAACTCATCAAATACATCAAACTCCTAATGACCTGAGAATATTCTAACTGAGAGACACTCTCACCGTTATTCTTGGTCAAGTGTAGGCTCAAGTCTACCGATGTCCTAGACACACTTGTATCTGATTTACCAAAATTTTCAAGTATTTTCTCAACATAGTGAGATTGAGAAAGTACAATATCATCAGATGTTCTGGTAATCTTAATGCCTAGAATTACATCTGCAAGGCTCATATCTTTCATGTCAAACTTAGAGTTTAATAATCTCTTAGTAGTTCTAATCATTTCATCATTACTACCAACAATGAGTATGTCATCAACGTATAGACATAAAATGATATAACCTCTGTTAGTGTCTTTGACATATACGCATTTGTCACCCTCATTGATTTTGAACCCATTTGACAACATAGCGTTGTCAAACTTCTCATGTCATTGTTTAGGAGTTTGCTTCAAACCACATAATGATTTGACAAGCTTACGGACTTTCTTATTTTGTCCTGGAGCTGAAACCCCCTCGGTTTACTCCATGTAGATTTCTTCATCTAAATCTCCATTTAAAAAAGATGTATTTACATCTATCTGATGTATCTCCAAACCACGTAAAGATGCTATCACAATCACTATCAGAATGGATGTAATCCTTGTCACAAGTGAATACGTATCAAAGTAATCTAGGCCTTCTCGCTGTCTGTATCCTTTGATAACTAGCCTTGCTTTATACTTATTAATCAATCCATCTGCTTTCATCTTTCTTCTAAAAATCCACTTAATCTCCAAGGCCTTACTGTCTAGAGTAGATCAATCAACTCCCAAGTATGGTTCTGTAAGATGGAGTCAATCTCACTCTTAATTATTTCTTTCCACAAAAGTCTTTCAGGTGAAGTCGCAACTTCATGGAAAGTTCGAGGTTCTCTTTCTAATATATAAGTCAATAAGTCTAAACCAAAGGACTTTATAGTCTTAGCCTTTTTACTCCTTCTTCGCTCGCCTACTTCCTCAGCTTGATCATCAACTTGATCATCTATGTGATCATCTATTTGATCATCTATGTGATCATTGTCACCTTCAATCTCTTTCATAGAACTCAAAACCCCTTCTTGGAGAAGACAAGGAAATACATCTTCAAAGAAAGATGCATTTCTTGATTCCATGATAGTATTTTGTGTATATCTGGAATAGCATACCTATATACAAGAAATCGATATGCACTGCTATTATGTGCATAGCCAATGAATATACAATCCACTGACTTCGGGCCTATTCGAACCCCGCTTTGGTGTAGGCACCACCACTTTCGCAAGACACCTCCACATTCGTAGGTATTTATATGAAGGCTTGTGGCCTTTCCACAACTCATATGGAATCTTGTCTACATTCTTCTGAGGTATTCTATTAAGAATGTAATTCGCGGAGAGAATTGCTTCACCCCACAAGTTCTGTGGCAACCCAGAACTTATTAACATTACATTCATCATTTCTTTTAACGTCCTATTTTTCCGCTCAATAACACCATTTGACTGAGAGGAATAAGGTGCTATAGTTTGATGGATAATCCTAAATTGAGCTCAAATCTCAGCAAACGAGGATTCATACTCACCACTACGATTACTTCTTAAAGCCTTGATCTTACGGTTTAATTGATTCTCAACTTCATTCTTGAAAAGAATAAATTTATTAATTGTCTCATCTTCACTTTTAAGCAAATACACATAATAGTATTTAGTGCAATTATCAACGAAAGTGATGAAGTACTTGTTGCCACCACATGATTGTAGGACTTTTAAGTCATACACATCACTATGTACTAAATCTAAAGGCTTGGTACTTCTTTCAATAAAATGAAACGAAGTCCTTGTCAATTTTGCTTCTACACAAGTTTCACACTTCTAATTTGGATTAATCTTAAAAAATGGTATGTGATCTAATTTGATTAATTTATGCAAAGAGTCAAAATTTACACAACCCAGTCTACCATGCCATAAATTAGGGGGCTTAAGCATATAAGCAGAAGAAGAAGTTTTCTCATTAATTTTAGGGATAAGAGTCATTACATTGAGTTTAAACATAACGCCCGATATATACCCCTTCCCACATAGACCCCGCTCTTGGTCAACATAACCTTATCAGCCTCAAACACTATGCGGAAGCTATGCTTACTTAAGAGCAACCCCGAAACAAGGTTCTTATGAATGTCCAGCACATATAGGACATCGTTCAGAGTCAGCTCTTTTCCTGAAGTTATCTTCAGGACCACCTTCCCTTTACCCTCAACAATTGAGGTCGCAAAATTCCCCATGAACAACTTTTCACTGTTTGAAACTAGTTTGAAAGTTGTGAACATCTTCTTCTCAACATAGATGTGGCAAGTGACCCCAGTGTCCACCCACTATTCCTTCAAGTTAGACCCTACCATATTCACTTCCGAGACGATAGCTGACAGATGCATGTCGTCCACATATTGTGACAGATCCTCCATTCTAGCCATGTGGGCACGGCTCTTGTTTTGTAGAGGGTACTTCTTGTAGGGTTTCTTCTTCTTACGATGGTAATGCCCCCAAAATAATACAAATAATCCAACCCATAAGCGATGTGAATATAACAGAATTAGTATACTTTCATAATCAAAGTTTCTATTACAAAAGATATCACATGCATCATACTTTCATAAATGTTCATTCTGAAACTACAGCATGTAACACTAGTTAATAACAACAAAATAAATGTCCTACGGGCTTACATCTTTCCAAGACTTTACTTGGTTATAACAAAAGAAAGAGTCATAAGCTCTATACAAATAAATTCCTTGGCCTGAATAAACATTTAAACACAAAAAAATAACAAAATAGAGCCTCTAGCTCTAAGTCCTCCCAAACTACGTTATTGGAAGAAGCATCTCACCTGTACCTGAAAATGGTTCCCCAAGTAGAGTGAGCCAAAGCCTAGTAGAGATAGACTAACACAATATATGAGATTTAACTAAGTTATAAGTGCCAAATAAATGTTTAATATTTATGACCAACTTACATTCTTCCCATGACCATTCAATACTAACATTCACATCTCAATCTACTTCCATTCATTCATTTCATTTCAAGTCAATTCATGAGTCAAGTTCATTGTTATCTAAACAACCCAAATGAAACTACAACTCAGTGGTTCACAATTCAATACAACCATTATTTAAACACTTCAATTTGCCATCTTACGTAATTTTCATTCGAGGGAATCGGCACCCATATATATATATATATATAAGATTTCGGGACTTTCACTCCGGGCACTTCGGCCAACTTAATTTTAATGGAGTCCATCCACTATCTCCTCCTAAACAATGGAGCACATCCTCTATCTTCTCCCAAACAATAATACATATACAATGTATTTAAAAACATCGTCATATACAATGACTATCCATAATACATATTCAATGCCTTAATCATACTGTCATATTCAATGACATAATTTAAGTGATTAGTTTCAATTCTCCTAATCCTTATGCAATTTCTACAACAATCATAACTATCCTCCACCAATAGCCCAATACAGATATTTTTAAACAGATATACAATCTTTATAACAGATAATTCACCAAATTTCCATAGGTGAGTGATTAAACAAATCCAATAACACCATTCATTTATACTTTTCCCCAATTTCACATTTCTCACACCAATTTCATTATTTATTCAAGACATATTAGGGCAAATTTCTCATTTTTCAAAAAAATCAATCCCGAGGCTAAAATCCGCCATTCTAATACAAGGTAACCTCAAATTCAAAACCCCATATTCATTTATAGAACTCAACATAGAAACCCCTTTTTCAATTTGAATCCAAATCCTAGCTTTACTCAAATTCTCCCAAAATTTCACCCATTTATACACAACAACAAATGAATAGGTTAAAAATCATATTAGGGTGTAGAATATCCTTACCTCAAGTATAGAAGCCGAAAGGAAAAGAGGAGAAACCTCAAAGACACCCGAGCTCAACTTTATTCGGATTAAATGGAAGCCCACAGGATGCTTCACCTTTTTATCAAAAGGAGTAAGGTAGAGAGATCCTTAGATCTAGGTGTATTTGTAGAGAGAGAGAGAGAGTATTTTAGAAAGGGGGAACCGACTTAGGGTTTTTGAGTGAAAAGATAACAAAAAGTGATGTAAAAATAAGCTGTTGCGAACTGATATAAGCGACTCTTGCTCGAGCGAAGGAGTTGTTGCTCAAGCGACCAGACACAATAAGTGACCTCGCTCGAGCGCAAGAAGCGTTGCTCGAGTGCAGAATATATATCTTCAGAAGTTTTACAGACACACACCATCGCTCGAGCACAAGAAGCCTCACTCAAGCGAAGAACATTACCTTTCTAGAAACTCTACAAGTCGGAAAGAAATACTAGGAGATCACAAGGCTCGCTCGAGCGAAAAAACCAAAATCTAGGCAACATCAACCTAGACCAACTTACAACCAACCTGTCTTGAACACGTCCAACACATTCCAAAACTCAAACTCAAAAACAAATGAGGGAAAACAAAATATGGATAACAATATTAAACCACAAAACTTGAGTCCGGAATACAACAAAGGTCAGGTCATAAACAACTTCTCATCGTTTGAAACTAGTTCAAAAGTTGTAAACATCTTCTTCTCAACATAGATGTGGCGAATGGCCCCAATGTCCACCCATTATTCCTTCGGGTTAGACCCTGCCATATTCACTTCCGAGACGACAACTAATAGATGCATGTCGTCCACATCTTGTGACAGATCCTCCATTCTAGCCATGTGGGCACGACTCTTGTTCTGTAGAGGGTACTTTTTATAGGGTTTCTTCTTCTTACGGTAGTCAACTGCCCGATGCCCATCGCTTCCACAGTTGAAGCACTTTCCATTGAACCTAAAAGTAAGTTCCTACAGCTTGTAGACTAGTCTTTTGGAGACTCCACCTTGAGCCTCCAACTTCGAGCTTTTGCCTATCGGTGGCTTTTTCTTCACCCCCGAGTATTGGCCATGCTCAATCACGTTTGCTTTCACAGTGAAAGTACTCCCCATTTTCTTCCTATTGTCTTCCTCAATATGAAGCTTGACAATGAGCTTTTCGACTGTCATCTCCTTTCGCTTGTGCTTCAAGTAGTTCTTGAAGTCTTTCCAACCGTTAAGCAGCTTCTCAATCAGTGCAGCTGCCTGGAATGATTCATTCAAGAACATTCCCTCTGCACGAATCTCGTGTAGAATTACTTGAAACTCTTGGACTTGACTAATGACGGTTTTTGAGTCCACCATTTTGAAGTCCAGAAACTGGCTAACGACAAATTTCTTTGCCCTAGCATCCTTGGTCTTGTACTTCTTGTCCAAAGCATTCCACAGCTTCTTTGCCGACTTCTTGGCATAAAACACGTTGAAAAGTGAATTTGCCAAGCCATTCAAAATAGAGTTCTGGCAAAGGAAGTCTGATTGTTTCCAAGCATCTAGACCATGAGCTTCTGCTTGTCTTGCTCATTCTCTTCCACCGCTGGTGGATCTTTACTCAAAAACTTCGCAAGGCTTAGAGTACTCAGGTAAAACAACATCTTCTGCTACCACCTCTTGAAATTCACTCCCGTGAACTTCTCCAAGAGCTCATGATAGTTGAGAGGGCCTCCCGAAATAGCAGGAGCAGCAACAGGGTTGACCATAGAGGTCACAGCAACCGAGTTGACCACAGAGGTCACAGCAACAGGGGTTGGCAAGCTAGTAGCAACATCGGTGATAGTTGTCATTTCTGAAAAATACAACAGAATTTCATTATTCTGTGTTTCCAGAAATTAAATTTAACACTAGAAAATCCTACAGTAGGAAATTTAATTCAAAACTAGTCTCACCACTTAACCTAGAATCGATCATGGTTAGGAATGTTTCCAAAAAGACTAGAGGAATCACATCGGTCCTACTTAAAACCCAGTTAATCTTAGACAAAATTTTCAAAAGCATGTTGACTCCTAATCCATGAGAAACAATTTTTAGAATTAAGTTTTCAGAGGATGAACTAGGTTAACACAAACTAAGTTCCAAACTTTTATGCAATTTAAAATTGCTAACCAAACTACAAGCAATGTAAAAAATTGCTATAACAAAAACAAGCCAATAAAATGCTTCAATATATTGGTAAATAACCACAGTTAAAACTCAAGCAAACAATTGCTTCAAATTTAGTCCAAAAAATTCCTTTCTACTCTTAGGTACTCATGTTCAACACAAAGGTTAGTAGTCCAAAGTTTTTTTGTTTTTATATCCCAAATACTATTAATTTGGTTTTGTATTTGTTTTCCCAATTCCTTTCGCATAAGTATCCCTGTAAAGAAAGTTAGCAGAAAACCACAACAAAATACAAAGCAAATAATTGGGAAAAAAAATATAAAAGCAATTAGTCAATTTGTCAATTTATACATTCTAGCAACCTAGTTAATAGCAAAATTAACTAATGAATTAAAATGCTAGATGAGTTACAAAAATAGACCTATAACTCTAAGAATTAAATTAAATGTGAATAGCCATGAGTTATATATATTATATATATATTATATAATTATTAGACAATAAACATGCAAATAAACATATTTATATTTCTTATTAGAATCAAAGATCCACACAAGCAACAACATAGTAAAACTAGAAAGAACAAATCGAACACATGTAATAGTGGGCTAATTTACGAAAAAAACAGTGTACAATTGTAGAGGGAAAAAATTATTATCCATTACATATGAAGCTATTTATCCTAATTCATAGGGAGCACATATAATATGTTTTAAGTTTATTGTAAAAATTTTGTAATTAGATAAACAAATATATTCATATTTAGGAATTAAAAATTTCAGAACCAGAATACATGCCGGAAATTACAAGTAGATTGAACAGAAATACATAATCAAATAAAATAGCAAAAAGGAAGTAAACCGAAGCCTACAAACTCACAAGTCCAACACCGCTATAAACTCACAATCAAATAAAATAGCAAAAAGAAAGTCAAACAATATAAACTCACAAGTCCAACACCACAAACCAAGAGGCCCATAATGAGAAAGAAGCAAAAATACAAAAAAAAGACCTTGTTATAAAGAAGATTTAGTCAATTTTTGCCTTCAACAAGAATTGGAACCTTGACCTCTCAATTGAGAGTGTATAGGAATGAATAACTAAGATAGCTTGATTGTTAAATTTGGTCACATTAAAGCTAATAGTCCATTCAAAAAGAAAAGGCTAAGAATGTAACATGATATGATGACTAGAAGTTTAAATTTGACTAGTTTAATGATGAGTCTTGTGTTGAGGAGGTAACAAATTTTATGACCTTATTCACTACTTCTTTGATGGGGGCATATTTACGCAAGCGAGAGTAGAGACTTTAGAAAATAGTTAATATGTATGAAATTTTTTTATAGAGATGTGATGTCACTAAGAATCTGAACAAGAAACTAAGAGAGAGAAAGAGAGAGATGATATGCTAGTGAGATTCAGAGATTAAGTGAAAAAATAGAATTTTTTGAAAATTTGATAGTTTCACTTACTTAAATTTGAAAATCTTTACTAACTGAAAAAGTTAAAGTTGCTTGAGGCTCAACATCATGATGTATTACAATATAACACTATTTTGAGAAAACAAAGTAATTTAAGTTAAATAAGTGTTGAAATTGAAAAATGAGAATCTTGAAAAGGAGAGAAAAAAATGAAAGAAAATTCTAACAAATTAGAACACATTATCAAAATTGGAAAGGTTGTTAGGGATAACACTAATTAAACCAATTAAAATCAATGGTAATCCTTTGATTAAAAATGCTCACATTAAGAATAATAGACAACCTAACCCCTCAAAATCAAGTCTCATCCACATGCTCATTTGTGTGTGAGTTTGTTTTAGAAGTAGTATGAAAGGTCATGTTGCTCAAGTATGTAGAAGAAATAGGAAGAACTGTTGTACAAATTGTGTAATAAAACAAGATAAATAGATTCATAATTAATCAAATTACATAATAGAATAAGAAAACATGTTGAATATTACAACCATAGAAATACACAATACGATAAAAGGTAAAGAAAGCAAATCAAAGCCTGTGTGATACCACAGTATCCTTAAAACAGATTAGCCGCTTCACCACGGATGCTAGAGGACTGTTGACTTCTGTCTCCCAGGTGTGATACCACAGTATCCTTAAAACAAATTAGTTGCCTCACCATGGATGCTGGAGGACTGTTGACTTCTGTCTCCCAGGATACGACGGTCAAAACTAGCTAATGCAGAAGCACCTTCTGAATAGTTTCGGCGAACTTGATAATGGTTGTACTCTCTCTAACAAGAACCAAAGAAGGGACTAGCAAAAGAAGATAGGAAAATTTTTTCTTCGGTGTAAAACCATCTCCAACTCTTTATATCTCAAAACAACATCTCCATTTTTCATTAAAAATCTCTCAAAACTTTTCTTCTAAGTTGGAGGGGAAAGGCCCTTTTAATACTTGTAGGGAAGAGGTCTTAGCCATGAAGGCTACCATAAAACCTAGCATCAATGGCCATCAACTCTAGCCTTTAGGGCTAAAGTTACAAAGGTGCAAAACCTCCATGTGCATAATGATCATCAACTCTATCATCAAAAGATAAGAGTTATAAAGGTTGAATAAATAAATAAATAAATATATTTTAATTTTATTTAAATAATCTAACTAGATGGGTCATAAAATGGATACCGGTATTGGGTCACAACTCGATCCACACCCAGTCTCAAACATACGTACAAGACAAGTCCAGTTCAACATAGCACAATCTAGCCCATGCCCAAGACTAAGTCCAACACATGCATATACATAAGTCTAGGCTAGTCCAGACCAAGACTAAACCTAAGTCCAAGTCCAAGTCCAAGTCCAAGCCTAGGCCTAGGCCTAGGCCCAATCCCAACTTGTCGCGACCCAACCCCAGGGGCTTAGGGTTGGAGTCGCGACTTACTAACTTATTTTATTTGTAACAAATTAAACTACGCAAGCGGAAATAAAAATAATTAAACAGAAAATGTACTTCATTTTACTATTTAAGAAAAGAAAATACATCTATAGGGCTTTAGTTATTTTATTAATCAGTGACCGGCCCCGAGTAGAACAAAAGGAAGCAAAACTAAAAAAAAGATTAAAAAAGTGGTTAAACAGCAATCCATGCGCGGGTTCCATTTTGTGGGGTTATGGGTTTCCCCTACATCTCGACACCTGAAAGGGGTAACAGCCATAAGCACACAACAGAGTGAGAAATATTATGCTAAGAGTATAGGGAATACAAAATAACCATGGATAGTTACTTAAGCCCAAACATTTACAAAACTCAATTTGGTAAATAAATCATTTAAGTGGCAGAAACTGAAATACCGAAATTATGTAAATAAATAACCATAACCACGGTACAGAACAGAACAGAGGTCACAGAAATGACAATCAGAACAGAAGTCAATGGATCCATGACAAATAGAGGACCACAGAGTGGCCAAACAGAGGCCAATGGTTGTTTAAGTCCTCCAAGGCGTGGGACTCCCGTGGTGGTACTTACAAAACATAATTGTTTATAAGATCATAGTCAAATATTCTTTAAATATAAACAAACATATCCATGGGTTTCATTTTAACAAATAGGGAAAATAATCCACGTAACCGAAATATTATATAGTTTATAATAATTTATAAAACATAACTTGTATAAAATAAACTATGATAAGTTAAAACATACATAAAATACATTTATGGTGACTCAAGGTATAATATAACTCACCTTATATTAACCTTTAACTTTATAATATATATATATTTTTTTTTTCTTTTATGCTGCTTCCGAGGCTCTTTCTTCCTTTTCCCCCCTTTTTTTTCTTTCTTGGCTGATCCTAACTCCACAGCACCTTCCTTCCTATTTATACACACAGCTAGTGGTGATGACTCACCCGTCCATGATGGCCTACGTGATGAATCACTCCTCTCTCCTAGCTTAGATGTACAGATGGCCTCCTTTTATTTCTTTGACAATATTCACAAATCTATTCATTAATGCTTAATATATTTGCAAATCTATTCGTTATTATTCAGATTCGGAAATCCAATATAGTCATTAATTTAAAGATCTGATATCACTTCTATATATATATATATTTTTATTACATTTATTATATTTATTTATTTAACCTATTTATTTATTTACTATTTTTAACTTTAATTTGGCCCAACTAGTATTATAATTTCATATTTTTGTTAACTTGGCCCCAAATAATAATCCCTAATTAATCCCATATAACCCAGTGCCAAAATTAGATTCTGTATTTATTATTATTTATTTAATAATATATTATCACATAACACAATTATATATAATATAAATATTTATGTGCTATTTAATTAACGTTCAGGGTGTCACACAACTTCTATTGATGCACACTTTATGAGACAATTCTCATTCACAACTCAATAGTTTTGGTCTATCATTTTTATATTGTAACCTTCTCACTTAAGAAAATACAAACCACTCAAACCCACATCAACTGGCGGTTGAGTCCCATTTTAATTTCGAATTAAAATTATCAAAAACCATTATTTTCCAACAAGAACAAGTCTCACATTATACATTATCGTGAGAAGTTGAATATTTATAAGTAATTAGAGTTGTGTCTAGGATCTACGAGTAATGGGCTTACTATTGGTCAATAAATAGTTTATAACCCTCATTCTGAACTTTGGAGTTATTTGGATTATCAAATATGATCTTGAGCACTCTACTCCATACACTATTCCTTGTGAGAATGTGTATTATTTGTCTAGATCAAAATGCATTAAAAAAGAAAAAGAAAAAGAAAAAAAAGAACAGGTAAATTACACCGACCCACTGATCGACCCACAGGTCGACCCCCCGGACGACCCCTCAAGCTTGAAAATGTAAGGAAAAGTATGAAAAGCAAATTGTTTTGCTGATGTATTCAACTACAAATCTGAAAATAATCAACCTTTTTTTTTTAATTCAATATAGATCTGAATTGAAGGTTTGAATCATTGGTTTCTTTTTTTTGATTATTTTAGATAAATGTTTTTTGGGTTTTCGTTTTGATAGTTGTTGATAATGGGGGGAAAAGCAGAGCAAATTCGTTTTCCTCTTTCCGGTCGACCGGCTAGTCATCCCACCGGACGTCCAGTGTGTTTTGATGAAAACCGTTGGAGCGATTGATATTAGATTGAGGAATTAATCCTTTTTTTACTCAGATTTGATGAAATTTTTGATGAAACAACATCTGTGTTGTGAAAAAGACAATAATTGCAATGAATTTTTTTTTAATGGTACTTGTTAGCTACATATTTTGTATAAGCCAATTACAATTCGACACGTGGCTGAACAAGGGCAATACGGGAAAACAATTCAAGTCCTCAATTAGAATCACACACGTGGCAGTTAGTATTGGTTTTTGTAGATCTGAATAACACTGGATCAGTAAGGAGATGCAAGATGACGTGGCTTCAACGGTTACTCATATTTAAATTCAAAATCAAAGGGGAAACCTAACTGCAGATATGGCATAGTGGAGCTAACTATAAGGCAACATGATCAGCGATCATAGAAGGGTGGTTCGACGGTTAGAAATACAGTTCGACAGTTGTCATTGAGAAGTATAAATAGCAGAGAAGGCCCCAGAAAGTGCCCCCAGACTCAGATCCAGAAAATCAGTTTATATCTACTTTATTTCCTTTCCAGTTTTTTTACATTTCTTGTTCTTTACATTTTTGTATTTCAAATTCCTGCACTGCACTTCATTCATAGGAGTAGTTTCAAGTAGATTGTTGCTGTAAACCTCTACGAGGCTGATTTGGATCTTTGTAAGTCTTTCATTTTTCTTAATGAAATATTACAATTATCCTTCCTTTAATTATTGTTTACTTAATTTTCCTAAACAAAGTCACCAGTAAAAGTCCTCTTCATTGAGGCTGAAAGAACTAAAACACAATCGTCTGATAATTGGTTGGCAATTAACATTTTGTAAGGACTGATTGATCCTTACTGGCATGCTTACAATTACAAAAATAACCTTCGAAAGCCAAAAAGCCAACATATATTTTTGACACGCCCAATGGGACCAATTAAAATGGTTAGACGTAGGAAATAAGGAGAAAATGAACGCCTGGAAAAAGGCGTGGAAGGAGAGGTAGAAATGCCTAATCCAGAGAATAATATGATGACACATCCTGTGGAAGTACCTATTTAATCAGAACCTATGGTCGAACAGACCAGCACTTCGGAACAAGTACCCATGTTCAAAGTATTGGACGAGGCCAAGGAATTGGACCATCCACTGTTCCATCTACTCAGCCAATGAATCCATGGGAAGGCCTTGTAGATGCCATGGGACAGCAGTTAATGAACACCATGGAAAGATGAGCAACATCCTTTTTGGATCGAATGAGTACTCATCAACCAACTAATGCAAGGCATATAGAGGAAAATTCAAATGTCCCTCAGCAAAGATTGGCTAAAGATAAACAGCCTATGTAGAGTAATGGACATGCTAATGGTCAAACTAGTAGCCAAAACCATGAAAGACTACCACCTCAGTCTTGGTATGAGCCTCTTTCGAGGCCTATGGCAAATCAAAATGCCTCATTACTTAACAGTGAAGCCATGTAAATTGGTGGATCTGGCCCAACATAAGATAATGGCATAAGGATGGTTCCAAATCCTTTGTTCAAATTTATATCCGGGGTTGGAAGGTTTTCCTACAACTAGAAGAGACACAACACCTGTTCCAGCACCTTTCGCAGGTCCTTTTGCAGGACAAGCTCAAAGGGGTCACCCATATCCCCAACAGCAGCCAGCACCGCAGGGATAACCAGTCCCAAACATACCACCCTATGGACCAAGAAGACCACAAGCACAAGGTTGTCCACCAAATCCTGTGTTTATTCCTCCAGTAGTGGTTCAACAAGCACAAAATATGGTCCCTAGGGACCAAATTGCTGATATTGTTAGAGAGATGTGTGGACCAATGGCTCGGGGGGTTCAAACTCCTATGTACAGGAAACCATACCCAGAATGGGTAGATAGGGTACATGAATACCTAAGAGGCTTTAGGATACCAGACTTTGCCCTTTTTTATGGGAATGAAAACCAGTCAACGGTTGAGTATATTGCTAGGTTTGCTGCTCAGTGTGGTGAATTTACCAACAATGACTATATGAAGTTAAGATTGTTCCCAAATTCTCTAACCGGGGCAGCCTTTGTATGGTATATTAACCTTACACCTGGCTCTATCCAAACTTGGCAACAAATGGAGGAGGCATTTCATGCTTAATTCTTCCAAACAGAGCCAGAGGTTTCCATGGCAGACTTGGCAAGATTGAGTCAAAGGCCTGATGAGAAGGCTACTCAGTTTATTGCCAGATTTAAAAGAGCACGAAATAAATGTAGGATCATCTTACCAGAGCCTAAATTTGTGAGATTGGCTAAAAATGGTCTAGAGTTTAGGCTTCGAAAGAAGTTTGACTCAACTGAGTTTAGAGACTTAGTGGAATTAACCTATAAGATGTCTAGGTATGAAGCATTACTAGAAGAAGAACAAGATTGAAGTAATGCATCATACAAAATGTATTATAGAGATCTTAATTATGAGATTAATGCAACAGAGATTGTAAGGAAAAAGCCTGTGATCTGTAAGGCATTAATCATAAAGACACAACAAATGACCAGCAGTTTAAAAAGAAAAACCTTCATAGGAAATACCCTTTTGATCTAACAAAGGCAGATGACATTTTTGATCATTTGTTTGCTGCAAACTTCTTGAAGTTACCAAAAGGAGTTAAAATTTCTTACCAAAGGAGTTAAAATTTCATCTCTAGAAGAACTTAAAGGAAAAGTCTATTGTAAATGGAATAATTCTTGGTCTCACCCAACTAAAAACTACGTTATTTTTCGAGACAGGATCCAGGAGCAGATTCGAAAGGGAAGCTTGAAATTCCCAGCTAAAGCAGAAAAAGTCATGGGAATTGACACTAATCCATTCCCAGAAATAGAGAAGTGGCAGCCAATGTTATTTGTGTCAAACTTCCAAAACTTGTCCTTGAAAGAATTGGAAGAGGTTAATGTGCAAATGCATGTTGCCAGTCAGACTACTGTCAAGAAAGATGCTAGAAGTCTGCCAGCTATTGAACAAGGTCTTCCAGACTAGATGGAAGATTCTGATGAAAAAACACTAGATGATGATTCTTTGGAGGCAGCTGTCATGCAAAGAATGTGTCCCAGATGCAGGTTGAGCTATAAGTGGCTGAAAGGGCTTCCGATTGATGGGAAGCAGTATTACAAAGATGTGCAGAGGCGTTCTAAACCAACCAGTACTTATAACAAAAGGGCATATCCAACTGGTATTAGGCAGCAGCGATTAATGGCTGAGCCAATGGCCACTAGAGTGCATTCCAAAGGCAAGAGACCTCTACATGAATCTAGACCACCTAACTATTACAGAATGGAGGGTAATCATCTTGAAAGGAAACTTGAAAGGGGTTCAAGTTATGGGATCAAAGCCAGGGATTGGCCTCTTAGATCAGCCTCACATAGGATGAAAAGTGGCCACCTTCATCGAAGGCCTGAATTGGGCCCAAAACAAGGAGTCAGGACCAAGCAGTGGCCTTCACAGCCAGCTTCGAATATGGATTCGAATGACGAAAGAGACAGTTCAACAACTGGGCCAGTGGGTTCATGGGTACCTGGAGTTCCAGATTGGTTTGTCATGCAGAATAAATCTAGAGAGATATCTACCCAAAGGAATGTTGTTGGAAACCAAGGTCGGATGGTTAAACCTCCTTTGGTGGCTCCAAATAATTGGGTGTTACTTAAGCAACCAAAAACAAAGGAACCAAATATGGTCCCAGTGATTTCTAGGTCCCAAAGAAGGAAGATCCAACGAAGGTACACTCAGTACCAGAAGGATCTGAAAGAAAGCGGAGAAAGCTCTTCATTAGTCCAGCCAAAGAACCAGGCAGATAGAGAAGAAAATTCAAAGTCAAATCATGGTCGAAAGTCAACTCTTCAAGACAAAAGGAGTTGCAGCAGAGAACAATTGGCCAAAGTTCGCTCCGAACTAAAAGCCAAAGAAAGATCCAGTTTGGCAGGATTGGAAAAGGCTTTGATGGAAAGTGATAGTGAGATAGAGAAAGAAGTCGGCCTAGGCCAAAGGAAGGAGTTGGTTGAAGAAGAGATGTTTGAAGCCTTCATGGCTGAACAGACATTTTTGGTTGAAAAACCAGCAGAAACAGACCATTCGAAGAAAACTACTATTACTGAAGTGCCAGAATGTAGCATGGAAGATGCTTCTGAAGTAGTTGAACAAGTTGGCCAAGAAGAAAAACAGGTACAGCCAGTCGTCCAATTTGGCTCGTTTCCTCCGGTGTCAGTGAATATGGTGCTTATATTACCACAGGAGTTTCAAGCTGAAGATGACAACCAAGGTCAGGAGACTGACCCAATCCCAGTTTCCAGTGAAGACTCACAAGTGAGTATGGTGCAAGACGAATCCGAAGTGGCCACACCAATGGAAACTGAAGATGAGAGTGAGGAAGAGGTGAGTATAAACCTCTCATACCCTTTTGAGTATCCCACAACATCCATGACACAGCATGTCAAACCGTTGTATATCAAGGCCTTCTTCGATGGGATACAGATGAATGGGTATTGGTGGATAATGGGGCAGCAGTAAACCTGCTTCCGAAATCTTCTTTGAAGAAACTAGAAAGAGGAACCCAAGCTAATCCCAACCAGTACAACCATTGCTGGTTTTGCTGGAGACAAACAGATGGCTCAAGGCATTTTGCCCATCAACCTGAGTGTGGAACCAGGGACTGTATGACTGCATTCTTCGTTATCGACAGCAATGCTAAGTACAATGCTCTACTTGGTAGGGATTGGATTCACACCAACAAGTGTGTGCCTTCCTCTCTACATCAGAAAATAATGATGGCCTTGGGCAGTGGAGAGACAGAGGAGATCAATGCAGATCCCCAACCCTTCATAGCTTGTGTAGATTTTGCAAAGGCCAAATTGTATACTGAAAGAGTAGCACCACTCAGTATATTGAGAAAACCTCATGGATCAGCCGAAGTGACGGCTGATGAGGAATTAGCACACTTGAAGCACTTAGTCCAAGAAAGTGCTGATGAAGAGTTTGTCATTAAGGATGACAATGATGCCTGGTTGTAGGCAAAGAGATGGAACCCAGGAGGCCAAATCTTTGGCTTTAATTAAGTTCTCAACATTGGACACAAAATCAATAGTCCAGAAAGCGCAAGAGCAAGAGAAAGAAGCCATGATAATTGGCTGTAAGCAGGAACAGCAACAGGTCAGATGTTTGGCCTTGGATAAATACTGTGCTTTGGACATTGAAATAAAAGTCCAGGAGATACAGGAGGAAGAAGCCTTGTGGACAGACTTTGTCTATGAGGAGGAGGGTAAGGATGTTGAATCAAAGAAACTGGGAGCAGGACAAAGCAAGGAGATTGCTTCGAAGTCAAAAGGAATCAAAGAGAAGTATCATTGAGTTCTCAGGTACAAGACCCCTTGGAAGAAGTGGACTTAGGGGAAGGTTTCATACAGCAGCCCACCTATATAAGTGCTTGGTTGAATGCTCTTGACAGAGACCAGTTATTGGTGGTCTTGAAGAGATACAAAGACTGTTTTGCATGGTCTTATAATGAACTACCAGGATTAGATAGATCATTAGTGGAACATAGGCTCCCTATGAAGCCTAATTTCAAGCCATACAAGCAAAAACCAAGAAGAATGAGCCTTAAGGTGATTCAGAAGGTCAATGAGGAAATTCTTAGGCTCCTCAAGACAGGCTTTATTAGGACAGCCAGGTATGTTGAATGGCTATCCAATATTGTGCCTGTAATTAAGAAGAATGGTAAAATGAGAGTATGCATTGATTTCAGAAACTTGAATTTAGCAACCCCAAAAGATGAGTATCTTATGCCTATAGTAGATTTGTTGGTAGACAGTTCAGCAGGGCATCAAATTTTATCAATGATAGATGGGCACTCTGGTTATAACCAAATCTGTATTGCAGAGGAGGATATCCACAAGACAGCATTCAGATGTCCTGGGAATATTGGCACCTTCGAATGGGTTAAAATGCCATTTGGTTTGAAGAATGCTGGGGCTACATATCAAAGGGCTATGAACACTATTTTCATGACCTCATTGGAGGATATTTAGAGTGTTACATTGATGATATTGTAGTAAATCCCAATCCATGGAGGAACATTTGTTTCACTTGGAAGCAGCCTTTGAAAGAATGAGAGGTTTCAAGTTGAAACTTAATCCTCTCAAATGTGCTTTTGGCGTATCAGCTGGAAACTTCTTGGGCTATGTAGTACACAAGAAGGGAATACAGATTGATCAGAATAAAGCCAAAGCTATCATTGAAGCCAGACCTCCATCAAGTAAGAAAGAATTACAAAAATTCCTTGGACAGGTTAATTTTCTTCGAAGATTCATTTCTAATACTGCAGGGAAAACTAAAGTATTTTCTTCCTTATTAAGGCTGAAAGATGAAGAGGAGTTTGTGTGGACAGCAGAGCATCAAACTGCTTTCGAAGGAATCAAAGCCTACTTGGCCAACCCTCCAGTGCTGATGCCACCAAAGGGTGATAAGCCCTTGAAGTTGTACATAGCTGCAGCAGAGATTCATTGGGAGTTTTCTTAGCCCAAGACAATGAAGAAGGCAAGGAGCAAGCTGTTTATTACCTTAGTAGGTTTCTAAATTCTTGTGAATGTAAATACTCAGCTGTAGAAAAGCTGTGCCTTGCATTGTATTTTGCTGCAATGAAATTAAGATACTATCTTTTGCCTACAACTGTCTTGGTAATTGCAACCACAGATTTGGTTAAATATATGTTATCTAGACCTATGTTGAGGGGAAGAATTGGCAAATGGATACTAGCTTTATCAGAATTTCATTTAGAATATGTCCCCCAAAAGGCAGTAAAAGGACAAGTTTTAGCTAATTTTTTGGCAGACCATCCATGTCAAACAGAAAGCCAAGAGATAATGGAACTTGGTATGGTTAGTGTTGAACCATGGCAAATGTGGTTCGATGGATCAAAAGCCAATGGTCTAACTGGAATTGGTGTGGTAATTAAGTCACCACAAGGGGTAGAAACCACACATGGTTTCAGAGTGGATGAAATTACTTGTTCCAATAATCAAGCTGAATATGAAGCCTTAATAATGGGACTGGAAATACTTATTGGATTACAAGCTCATGCAGTTGACATATTTGGAGATTCTCAATTGGTAGTTAACCAGGTGAAAGGGATTTTCAAATGTCAAAGTGTAAGCATGTTGCCATACTATGTTGTTGCATTACATCTGCTTTCTCAATTTCAGATAGCAAATGTAACTTATGTCCCAAGATTCTTGAATAATAAAGCTAATGATGTGGCTCAGAAAGCTTCGAATTTCAAGAGAAGGGATAATACTCAAAGGGACATAAGCCAAACAACATATCAGAAAGTAATACCACCCTTAAATAAAATGAATGTGGTCTTGGAAGTCAATCATAATGACTTACAAGAACAAGATTGGAGGCATCCAATAATGCAGTATCTAGCTGGCCCATCTTCGAAAGCCAGCAGAAAAATCAAATTGCAATCTATGCAGTACATAATGTATGGTAATGCTCTCTACAAAGGGGGGCAGATGGGTTATTATTGGAATGTTTAGGTCCAAAGGAAGCCTTGACAGCCATGACTGAAGTTCATGAAGGAATTTGTGATGCTCATCAGCCTGGTGTGAAGATGAGATGGCTACTTCGAAGATATTCTTACTATTGGCCAACCATCCTTAAGGACTGCATAGAATATGCTAGAGGTTGTCATGCATGCCAAAGGCATGGCACAATAAGGCATGTACCCATAACTGATCTGTATGCGATTGTGAAGCCTTGGCCATGTAGAGGATGGGCTATGGATATGATAGGGAAAATACACCCACCCTCTTCGAAGCATCATTGTTTCATTTTAGTGGCCACAGATTACTTCACTAAGTAGGTCGAGGCTAAGCCATATAAGGCTATGGACCAAACTGAAGTCATTGGATTCATTAAAGATTTGATCTACATATTTGGTATCCCACAGACTATAACTGTTGATAATGGGACTGTATTTGATGGGAAATTGGTAAAGTCTTTTGTGGCAGAGTTTGGAATTAGCCATGTTAATTGTACCCCATATTATGCATAAGCCAATGGTCAAGCTGAATCATCCAATAAGTCTTTGAAAAAAGGAATTCAGAAAGTTGTGGAAGATAATCCCAAGGATTGGCATAACTTGCTGTTGGATGTATTGTGGGCTTATAGGACTTAACCAAGATCAAGCACAGGAATCACTCCTTATGCCTTAGTATATGGGCATGATGCAGTGTTACCTGTGAAAATTAATGTTAAGTCCTTAAGGGTGAGATGCCAGGATCAGTTAGATCTTGAGTAGTATCATCAGAGTATGTGCTTGGAATTAGAAAGTATAGATGAAGCTAGAATTCTGGCATTAAATAGCATTCTTTTCCAAAAGAAGAAAGCAGCCAAAAACTATAATAAGAAAGTCAAGCACATTGGCTTTGATGAAGGTGATTTGGTATGGAAGACAATACTCCCAATAGGGATTAAAAGCCACAAGTTTGGTAAATGGTCACCTAACTGGGAAGGACCATATCAAGTTCATAGAGTCTTGCTTTTGGAGCATACCATTTGAAAATTTTGA
Organism: Camellia japonica; assembly: GCA_030407325.1. Lineage (NCBI taxonomy): Eukaryota > Viridiplantae > Streptophyta > Magnoliopsida > Ericales > Theaceae > Camellia > Camellia japonica. Next base: position 170,307,172 of record JAPPVO010000031.1, on the reverse strand, counting down.
ATGGATATGTACATCCCAAGAAGATTAATGGCAGATATTTGAAGCCTTATTATCCAACCGTGTGGGAAACACAAGGAATAGAATAAGTGCTAAATAAAAGAACATGAGAACACTCAAATGATAAATAAGAATTTTTATTTCATAAAGAGTCAAGTACATGTAGCCATAGATTGGCCCAAAAGTCAGTACAGTGTTTCAATTGTTCTTTTACAATAGATGCTCTATTCTTGAGGGATGGGAACAATTGAATGGCTGTGGTCATCTCTTGCTTTCGATCAGCCAGCTCTTGATTAGTGATTTGCAACTTGGTAGCAGTCCAATCTAAAGCTTGGTTAATTGTTGATAATTCTTCCTCAAGTTGAGCCTTCTTTTCTAACAATTGAGCTTGAAATTGGGAGACAGAGGAATGTTGTTCTTTCAGTTCTGACACTTCAGCATGAACTTTGGAAACAAAACTTTGGTTTCTCAGCAACTTCTCCTCTGCAGCCTTAGCAGTATGACAGATGTTGAGGTAAAAATCTATGGTGGCTGCTGCTTGAGATAAATGACTTGAAACAGTCATGCCGGATTGCTCAACAATCTTGCAGCACTGCAGGAAGCCATTTTTTATTATAAGTCTTTGTAAGGCTTCGAAAGGAATCCTCAAAAAGATTGTCAGCAGCTCTAGGTAGTGTAGACACCCCATTTTGACCAGCCCTAAGACTTGGGCGCTTTCTGTTGATTACCCGATGATGATAATTAGAATGTGTTTCTCACAGAATCCTCAACAAGAAAAATGGAATTTGAGCTTTAATCCCAACCTTTACACATTTTTTTTGGCCAAACTATTTTAGACCTTAAAACCCTCCTTTCAAAATACGTTTTTTTTAAAAATGTTTCTACAATGTCCCAAGGCTCCCATTTCGATTAAAATATTGCACCGAGTAAGGACAAAGTGGAAATAAATGGAAGGGAGGTGAAACTTTTTGAAAAATATTTAAAAAACATCTTCTTATAGATTTGGGAGTTGAAGGAAATAGGAGGGGATGAAAGAAAACTGGTTTAGGAAAATGATGAGTATCAAATCATTAAGAAGGAAATGAGCAGCCTTTACAAAATTAGGCATTTTTCTTTGTACACTTGGAATTTAAATGTGAGGCCACCACCATTGGAAAGTAGACTTCTGGGGCTTCAATTTAGACCCAAGAACCACCTCAGACCAAGTCCAAATAAGGGAGATATGCCCATTTGAAGTTGGGCTTAAGAGCATATTTTGTTGACCCAGCCCGAGACAGCCTTTACTAAATTAGGCATATCTCTTTGTACACTTGGAATTTAAATGTGAAGCCACCACCATTGGAAAGTATACTTCTGGGGCTTCAATTTGGACCCAAGAACCGCCTAAAACCAGTCCATATAGGGGAGATATGGCCATTTGAAGTTGGACTTAAAAGCAGATTTTGTTTGACTCGGCCCAAAACAACAATAGCCCATTTTTTTCTTGGTTTTGGTTCGGTTGGGACAACCCATTTACCTATTTTCTGAGCCATTCAAGTGCATCCACTCATCCTCCATTATACCTAATCATCCCCCATTGTAAAAAAGAGGTTTTGTTTGCATTCATAAAGGAGTATCCCATGCAACCACCTGGAAAAATTTGCCCTTCTATCACATTCTTGTCTCCCACCTTGTCTCCCACCTTCTTTTTGACCTTTACTCTCCCTCATTGCCTATATAGAATGATCATATTGTAAGAGAGAAAATGACCACGAAATTGAAGAAAAGGAGTGAGAAAAGAGTGAAAAAAGAGAGAAAAATGAGTTTTTGAGCCAAAAATATTCCTATCTTCCATATACATCCCATACCTTCCATAGCTACTGAAATTCCTCATTTCCATACACCAAAACCCACTTCAAAAATTATGATATAGCCAAAAATCAATTGCCTTGATCATAAGTAAGAGTGTTTAGTGATTGAAAGTGTGAAAAAACTAGAGAGTTAGCCACTTTCCCACACCATAAACTCCATAAACTCCATAATTTCGAATTGAGGATTTGAGAACACACTTTCTACACTTGAGGGTGATCAAGAGGGAGTTTGGGAATCAAGAAGTTCAATCTTTCTTGGAAGGTGAATTTTTAGTCTTTCATTTTCTTATATTTTATATCTCATATTTATTTTCTTACTTCTTATTTAGTGTGTTGTTATAATCCTAGTGGTTTGCTTAACCCATAATTATTATTATTTTTATTTTTTTTATTCGCATGTTTTAATTTCATATTAGTTTTATTGTAATCTTGCATGTTCTACCTTATTATAATTATTTTTTCTTGTATTAGTCTCAAATTAGTTTTGTTGTAATCTTGCATTTTCTATCTCATATTTATTCTTTTTCTTGTATTAGTCTCATATTAGTTTTGTTGTAATCTTGCATGTTCTATCTTATATTTGTTTTATTGTTTTAGGTTTATGTTGTAAGTTTGCACTTTTTATTTTATTTTATATTTGTTTTCGTGTTTTTAATCTAACCGGTAGTGGTTAGTTGAGCCACCTACATTTTTTGTTTGTGCCTTTTCTTGGTTTCGCACAAGACAGGTTTTGCTTGGCCTAGTTGGCCGGCAGGCCTATTTGGCCGGTCGGTTAGCTTCTTCCAGACAAGATGGCGTAATCTCCCAATGTTGACCAATTTCCGGTGGCGGTTCCCAAATAACATGAAGTTTTTATTTTATTTATTTTTTTAAATTTTGAGTGTATTGTGAGGTTTTCATTTTGTTGTAATATTCTCCTTATCCCTCTCTAATTTGGTTTGTAATTATTCTTTAAAATGTTGTAATAATTCCCCGCTCCGCTTCTTTCTATCCCGTTCTTTTACTTGCTTTCTTTATTTGTACATAAACATCATATTTATTTTTCATCATATTCATGCTTTGCATCCATGTTTCATACATCTTGATTCGGCTAAGTTTGCATTTGTGGATTTAATCAATTCCTATGTGATTATGTGCGCTACCTCATGTTCTTGAGATGATTCACATGTCATATCTTAGAAGCCGAATTTTTAGTTGCATCTCATGAGTGAATTGCATTAGGACATTGTATATAGAATCATGCATATTTTCTAACTTTGTTTTGTAGCTGTTCGCGGGACGTCGGTAAATATATAAGTTTTTATGTTTTAGCATCCCGTTTGTGCGTGTTTTTCTTACTATGTGTTAGTATTCTACCATGAGGCTACTTGCTTAGTTGATATAACTGCATGAATGCCTGTGGATGAAGGCTTGTTGTTTAAATTGGAATAATTCAATAAATGTACGTTTTAAGCCCACTTTGCAGTGGCAAATCCACAAACTTTAAGCCCACTTTGTCAAGTGGCAAATTCAAACCCTTTTCGAAAAACAAACATGAAATTGAATTGTTCCAATTTGAGCAAACTAGTCTATACTTGTATGCTTCACCTAGTAAATTTTAGGATTTATTCAATAATCAGAATATGAACATATAAAAGAAAATAAAAAGTCATATCATGGTTTAGTAGAGGCCGATCTTTGATCGGGTGAGCGGGGGTGCTCATTATTGACCTTCCCCTCTCATACCTAAGGTTCCGAGCCAAGCATCCTTGGTTACGACGAACAGTGGCCTTGGCACCGAGTCATGGGTTTCCTAATTTTCCAAAATATTAGGTGGCGACTCTGAGATCTGATGACGCAGTCCATTTTTGACAAAATTGCAAGAAAATGGGTTTTTAATAAAAGTTGTCAAATCTGGACTCTCATCTACGTTTCACATTGGGGGCTGAAGGTGGAGCTATCGTTCGGTTGTCGATGAGATTTTGGATCTCATGACGAAGGCGGTAGCAACGGTCGGTGCCATGACCGCGCTGCTGATGGTACACACAGTACTTGAAGGGGTTATGTCTGGCTGGGAGTGGATCAGGAAGAGGTTGAGGATCGAGGGGTTTGAGATGCCCTCTTTCCATCAAGACTTTTAGCGCGCTAGTCAGGCTCATATAGAGGGGGGTGAAAGTTCTGCCCTGAGCTCGGGCAGGACCGGCTGTTTGTTAGCTTGGTTTGGCAAAAGGGTTGGCTGTGGCTACTGTATTGATTTCGGTGGGTTTGGGAATAGCATTACTACCAGCATTGGTACTCCCGGAAATCACCCTTCTTGTTGGTTCACTTGTTCTGGGAATGATCCCACTGTTGAACGCATTCTCGATCTGAACCCCCAGTTCATGCAAACTTTTAAAAGTGAATAGCGGAGCGACTATCAACTTTTGCAACGTATCACGCTCGAGGTTTCGCACCATCATCTGCACTTGATCCTTCTCGGAAGGCCGATCTGTCATCTGTGCTGCCTTTGCTCTCCACCTCGCAACAAATTCCACAAAAGGCTCTGTTGGGTTCTGGCGGGTTGATTCAAGCTCTTGGATAGTCATTTCAACTTGGGTGTTGTACGAATACTAATCGACAAAGGCCTCAGCCAGTTCTTCCCAGTTCTGCTTCACTGTATTCTCCAACTTGGCATACCAAGTGGCTGCTACACCCGACAGGGTTCTCCCATACAGAGAGAGTTTCTGCGGCTTAGTCAGACCCATCGGCTTTAGGACATCCAAGAAAAGTCGGATATGTACCATTGGATCTCCAAACCCGTCGAAACGGTCAATATATGGCATTTTGAATCTGTCTGGGAGCCGCACGGCAGACTCAGTGTGCCCATCCTCAATGTCGGGAATGGAGTTAAGGCCCTGTGCCTTTTTGAATTGCTTCTCAAGGTTCGCAATTTTCACTGCGGTCAGATCGAGCTCACTAGCATCAAGGGGATAAAGCCTCTCATTAGGCTGCACCAGGGGTTTGAGCACCTGAGCTTGAGTCAACCTTTCTCGAGGATTCGGATACTGCAAATCTTTGACTGGCGGAAGTGGGTCAAAGTTCGGCTGGGGTCCCAAAACTGGATGTGAGGCAGATGCCCCAGATGGGCGCTGTGTTTCAATACTGGTCTCAGCCTGCATGGCAGTTCCCTGATTTAACGCTGCTATCACAGCCACGAATTCTTCCGAACCCTGTGCCATCACAGGCTGCTGATGATGTGACTGGTGACTGTCGGATCCGATAAAACAATGAGCCCTGTCTGGCCCTTCTTTGCTTTGCCTCAGCGAAAGAACACTGGTTGCCCTTGAATTTCTGACCTAACAAAGTCTATCAGCGCTAGTCCAATGTACCTGGAGGATAGTGGAGCCTTCTGAAGCTCTAGTTCCAGGACTACCTAGCAAAAGAGAAAACAGACAGCATCTCAGCTCAACTTCACTGGAACGGATATGAGCAAAGCTGAACGACTGTATTCTATTACTGATCACTGTTCCCCGAAATCACTGCCCCAAATCTGAATCTGATACCCGCAGATATAACTGATTCTCAAAAACACTGATACTGGTGCCTCAGGCCGGATACCCAGACTCGCAAACTGGGATATGCATTCCCTGTAGAGATACACTCTAAAAGCACATAGCAAGTAAAAGAGAGCCAAAACACCCCTATGTTGGGGTAGGGTTTCTCTGTCCTATTTTGTCAGGAACTAGGGTTCCACTACGCACGCAGCGGTTTCAAACAACCTATCATCGGGTAAGCAACCTGTCCTAGTTTGGAATGGTCACTATGGATTCCGAATATGCACAAGGTCGAATGGTCAAAAAGGGTGCCCCGGTAAAACCGGGGTTTGTGTTCCCATGCTGTCAGAGCCCATAACCAGTCAGCCTTATGGTCATGTCTTGACAAGACAAGCCTCTGGCAAACCGTTCAGGAATGGCAGATGGCAAACACGGTGTCCTAGGCGCACCAATGCACATGCAATGCAAAGAGACACATAAATGAAATCAAAACAGGATATCACGAGTTCGAGTCAAGCTCTCTAAACTCCCCAGCAGAGTCGCCAGAAACTGTAGATGCGCCCTTGGGCTTCACCCTACAGCTCGGACTCGATTTGTGTCACGGTTCGTAATCTGAACCAAAGAGTCCAAATCCGGCAAATCGTTTTTGAGAAAACAGATTTTTGAAAAGAAGTGCCAAACATGGACTGCTTTGCCAGATACAGAGTCGCCACCTAAATATTTTAAAATGGGAAATTTAGGAAACCCTGACTCGGTGCCGAAGGCCACGTGTCCGTCATCACCAAAGTGGTCTTTGCTCGGGAACTTGGGTACGATCGGGGAAGGTCAGCTATGAGCACCCCCTTTCGCCCGGTCCGAAGACCGGCCTCTACTAACCGTGATATCCGATTTTGAAAACATTATGTGTTCTTATTCCGGTTATTAGCCTAGAATTTACTATGTTATGCGCACAGCAAACAAGTATAGACTAGATTGCCTAATTTGGAAATAAGTATTGCATATCCGTTCATTTTGAAAGTGTTTCGGAATTTGCTACTCGCAAGTAGGCTAAAACACGGATTTCAACGAGCTTTTCCAACTCAAGCAATCTAACCTCCACCCACAGGCATTCAAACAGTCTATCTCATATAAGCACTTAGCCACATGGTAATCATGCTGTTATGGCAACACTCACACGCATGCGGTATGCTAAAGTGTAAAAACTTACCTAGTACTCCAAGCCAAAACAGAAACTAGTTAGTAATCATATGCATGATCCTAGTTCATGTTAAAAATGGCTAATGCCACACATGCAAAGATGCAATCTAGACAGGCTCGGCTATCCTAAACGTGGCATGTGGAATGCTACAAGTAACATGTATTCAATTTGGAATTGAAGTACGATGCAGTTTGTATGATGTGCCGAGGCCCGATGCATGTAAGACAAATGTATGGATGCACACATGCACAGCATAAGGTATGCTAATTTAAATATGCCCTAATCTACCATCATAAGCAGGTAAATAAAAGGGAAGAAAGACGTGGGGTTGGAAGACATACACACACTCACGCACACTTATTACAAATATGCCCTCACTCGGAGGGACCAAAAGAATAATACAGTCCGAAAGAATAATACTGAACTAATTGTTACAGAACTTCTAATTTAATTAACAAATTAAATGTAAAAGGGAAAAGGCCGCAGTCCGCCTTGAAATGCACGAATGATGCATGCTCGATCCATCTTGCCCGGAAACTCGCTGCCATAGCATTGCTGTCTCTGTTTTCACTGCCTTGCTTCTCTGAAAATTGCCAAAGTTTCAGGGTTGCTTCTTTGAGTTCTGTGGGACACCACCGGCTGAGGGGGAACACCACCGACCGAAGGGGATGATCACCGGCTGCATTTGGATATATCGGCTACAAATTCCTGGCCGGTCGGCACTGTATTTAGCCGACCGGCCAAAACTTGTTGCAGAACCTGCAATTGACAGCAGCAGAGGGCAAGCAGTGTATGGCATGGAATTTTCAGGCAAATGTATGCACGGACACACCCCTATCATGCAATGGACTCAAGGGAGCATGACCCTCGACCCTCGGGCCACCAATCGCGCATTTCCATGCATGATGGCCAAAGAGTCAAGTGTGCATTTTAATATCAAATGTAATGCACACAAAACATACAAGGGACCCAACCTCAATCATGGTTGATCAAGAGGCAAGGCAATGCACAACAATGCACATGCAACCTAAGCATGCAAGCTAACATACAAACATGCAATGCAACTACATGGCATACACAACGCTAACAACATAACATGCACAACGCATTGTAACATGGCATACACAATGCAAGATGGGCTTACACCAATACAAGTGAACCTCAGCCACACTCACATAGGAGGCCATCAAATGAAAACAAGACAACTCGAAATGCGTGCATGCGTGCACGCAAACCGAGGACGGACCCTCAGGCACCGAAATGCCACTCTAATGAGACATGGAAAAGACATGGAATATGGTATGCAAATGTGCAAAAATCAGTGGTAAAATGAGGGGCAAAACAGCCCCGAAGCAAGGCGAAATGACACCTGATGCATGGAATCTCTCCCGAAATGCAAAACTAGGTACATGAAATGGCTTACAGCTATACAAAGCATGCATAATTAGGACATGAAGTGTAAAATCAGAAGCAAGGCAGACCCGAGACAAGCATTTTTACAGTTCAAAGCATGACCAAACAGCAATCACAAATAGGGCTAAAATGGCATACAAAAATGGCTCCGCAAGGGAGGCAATGAGGCAAGTGGTAGATGAAAAGCCCAAACAGAAAAAGACCCTTCTACAACACTGAAGAGGGACCAAAAATATGATGTTTTTCAGTAGATGACAAGTCCCAAAAACAGGTACAAGTATGGCAAACAATTCATGCAAGAAGTGGGCCAACAAAGGGGCAAAGAAGTAACTGATATATGGGGGTCTCAAACTAGTGAGGGATCTTCAACAATGTTGAAGAGGGTCCCAAAATATATCATTTTACAGTAGATGATAAAGCCCAAATCAGTATAAAAACATGCTCAAAATGCAATGCAAGATTAAGGCCACAAGAGGGCTATAACACAAAGTATACAAAATATGCATCAAACAGCCAAAGACCCTTAATGAAATATGACAAGGGGGTCAAAATATGGCCACTTTAAGTGCTGATCATGGCCGAAAAACAGAAGCAAGATAAGCTAACAAAACATGCAAAAATAGGGACCAAAGAGGGGTACAATGGCAAGTGATACATGGAGGTCCCAAACAAGGATGAGCCCTTCTTCAATGTTGAAGAAGGGCTCAAAATAAGCCTATTTTCAGTTTACATGATGCTCCAAAACAGATTACTCATAAGCCAAAAATATCATGCAAAATATGGCATTCAAGAGGATAATGAAGCAAGTGCCAAAAAGAAGCTTCAAACTGCAATGAGCCCTTAATGAAACATGGAATATAGCTCAAAAAAATGACACTTTCAGTTTTGGTCGGAGCTCAAAACAGCAAGCAAATAGGGCTAAAACTAGTGCAAGATTGGGGAATATAAAGCAACTAACTCACCCTTGAAGAACACTTGAAGAACAACCACTCCAGCCACCTTCTTCTGATCAAAACCAACCCAAAAACTCAAGAATGAACCTTCCAAGCCTCTCAATCTCGGAGAAAGGTGTAATGGTGTGTGTATTAGTGCAAAAATGAGGTTGAAATGCACTTTTAAGGCCTAGAAACACACACAAGGTATGAGAGAGAGGGAAATATAGAGAGAGAGGGTGTATACATCAGATGTATAGATATATATGCTCTGGTTTTTGGTTCAAGAGCTCCAACCTAGTCAAAGGAAGAGGAGAGGTGCTTATATAAGCCAAGGAAAACACTTAACTTACAAGCTAAGTAAAGGGAAAGGGTCAAAGGGGCCAAAAGGGCTCAAGGGGGGGTACAAGGCTTCTAGAGGGAGCTAATACAGCTGGTCAAGCTTCTCCAAGAAGCTTGGCCAAAGGGGTCATCCTTCTAGAAGGGGTTTGGGGCCAAAAAGGGTGGAAAGGTGCAAAACAACCACACATGTGCATGGGGGGTCGGGTCTGTGCACTCCAGCTGGCACAGATGGCATGCACCATGCCTGCAAGAGTCAAAAGGGTCAAATCGGCCATGAAAAGAGGTCATCGGCCAAATAAATTGCCGGTCGGCACAATAAATTGCCGACCTGCAATTTGTACTGGCCGGTTGGCTAAATAGAGTGCCGATGGGCGGCTGATGAGGTCAAAAACTGCCGGTGGATGTCCAGATTGAAGCCCCAGAAGTTAGCTTTCCAATGGCGCAAACCTTGCATTAAAATTCCTTCTGTGGAAAAAGTTATGCCCTTTTTGGTGAAGCCGCGCAGACTCGATCCAACCGGGATGATGCCCAACTTCAACCAATCATACCTCCCCCACCCGGACTTGGTTTTGAGAGATTCTTGAGTGCAAAATGAGCCCCCGGAAGTCTTCTTTCCAATGGTTATGGCCTCATAGCTTAACTCTAAGTGTATAGATAGATGAGCTTGATTTAGCGAGGACTGCTCGACTCTCTTCCACCCAGATTCATGCCGAACCTCTTCTCCAACTTGTTTTCTCCCCTCTTCTCCTCTTCTCTTCAACTTCAAACCCCGAAGTAAGGTGTTTTGAAGGATTTTTCAAAGATTTCATCTCTCTTTCATTCATCTCCACTTTGTCCTTGCTCGGTTTACCGAAAAGCGCACCATTTACCGAAATGCGAGCGTCGGAACATCGTGGGAATTTTATTTCAAAAATGTTTTGAAAGAGAGGGTTTTAAGGTCTCAAAACCATCCAAAATAATTTTGGTTCAAAATGGGGTGTGAAGTTGAGATTCGCCTCTCTCATTGCCGAAGAAACTGAACCTGCGCCCTGCACACCTTTCTCCACCAAGTAAACCATCGGTAGTGCCCAAGTCTTGTGGGTGGTCAAAAATGGGGTGTCTACAGTAGGTAGCTTCATCTTGAAGTTCGGCCCTAATAATTTTTCAACTCATTCATTTTGTCCATGTTTGATTGGTGTATCTTTAGTCGACTTGTTTGTCTTATCTGTGTTTGATTGGTGTATCTTCGTTCTGCTCAATTCAGTTGGTTTAATTCAACTTGGTTCAGTTCGGCGGTTCAGTTCGGTTCGGTCCAGTTCTGCTCGGTTTCATTCGATTCGGATCGGCTCGGTTCGGTTATCATCATTGCTACAAAACCAATTCGGGGTTATCTGGCTTGGGGCTATGCACCTTAATGATTGATTCCATGTTACTTGAGTAGTGGTCATTTGCAAAAATAGGTTTTGATTAATTTGAATGAAGCTGACTAATTTTTCTCGAAAATTGTTCCATTTTTGCAAAACTTGGACCATTCTTTGGATTTGAAAAGGAAAAATTTTCAGTGCTCAGAGTTTAGCTTACATGATTTGAAACAGAAAATGGAATAAGTATGCTAATCTAACTCTCATGTTGATCAAAACATGTTTACAAAAAAATCAAGAGACAAAAAAGGGTCAAGGCAATGAACTAGGGGCATAGTCAAGTTAGAGATTTTGTCTTCTCCACCACTCGAGTCAACTCGTCGGTGTATATGAGTGTGTATTCATACTAGTCAGTGTATTCATACCAATCAGGGTATTCATACCAGTCAGTGTATATAAGTGTGTTCCTTTCATACCAGTCAGTATATTTATACCAGTCGGTGTATTTATACTAGTCAGTGTATATAAGTGTGTTTGGATTAATTTGCTTCTTTTTTTCAATTCGTTAGGTCATTTGTTAATTCAGGTCAGTAAAGAGTCAATGTCTAATTCAGACTTCAAAAATTCAATCATTCTCAAATTCAATCAAACAAATTGTTTTCAAGCTCGAAGTGATATGCCAGTCATGCCAGTGATGAGCAAAAAAGAAACTGATTTTATTAAAGTCAGGGGAGGACATCCCCGATTACAGAGACTCCAAAAAAAAAAACAAAAAAAAAAAAAAAACAAAAACAAAAAAAAAACAAAAAAAAGAGAGAGAGGGATCTTTTTCTTCTTTCTTCTCCGGCAGCAGCTCGGCGACGAAGATTACAACAGGCTTCATTTGCACACAGCTTCATTGCCTAACTTTTCTATCAGCTGCCTCGCTTCATCTTTACTCTTTCGAAGCTTTTGAAGACTCTGCCTCGGCCTTGGCAGAGCTTCCAAAAGAGATTATTCCTCGCCGGCCATCAAATTGGTTGTGCGAAGAAACTCCGAATCGAGTCACGGAGGTTGTCAGTCGTTTTAGCTCTTTGTTCTGCTTTTTCAGCGCACTAATTTCTATTCGAGCGTCTTTGTACATACGTTGAAGAAGGGAGAGTTGTGCATGTAACTGATGTACTTCACACGTCCTGTTCTAAAGTCGACAGGGCAAGTTGGAGACCGCTGTCACGGTCTCCACACATGACCTCAGCGTATACGAGTTTGCTTCGATGTCAGACTGTGCCGCCATGATTTGTTCAACTGACATCGCTGGAAAGTTAAAAACAGGAGAAGAAGGAGCCCGTGGTTGAGGTTCAGGGGAGTCAGAATTGGTCATCTCTATCGTGGACTCGTTCAGGTCTGGAAAAAGAGTGAGAGAACCGTGTGAAGAAGCCATGGCAAAGGAGAGTAATGCAAAAGAAAGAGGTTGCAAAGTGGTGACAGAGAAAGTTTGCAGGCTTTTGCTCTACCTCTCTCTTTCGCAGGCCTCAACTTAAAAAGAGGATGAAGCCAAAGAAGAAGACAAAGAGGGAGGAAGGCTCGAGACGATCATTGACAATCGGGGCAAGATTGGATAGCCTGTCGATCAGGCGCCGCGATTGTTGAAATCGCGCGCCAGACACGACGCTCGAAGAAGATAAAGGAAGAGAGAGTGAGACAAAAATAGGAAGAGAGAGTAAGACAGAAAAAACAGGAAATTGTATATATATATGTATATGTATTGTATAGCTATGTAATATATATATATATATATTTGTTTGAACATTTGGGTCACAGGTGTGGCTTAGGTTCAGTGGTTTGGCCTACTGGGTTGAGGATTCGGAGAGCCTAAGCCCGAGGTCAGGGGTTCGAACCCACAACAAATGTTTCTTTGTTTTTGCTTTGATTTTGTGTATATATGTCTCGTATATGTATATATATTTGTTTGCATATCTTGTCACAAGAGTGGCGTGGTTCAGTGGTCGAGGACTCGAAGATCAGGCTAAGGTCAGGGGTTCGAAACCCCATATCCCCACATCCATGCATTTTGTGTTTTTCCTTTCTTTTTGGGTGTTTTGCGTACGTATGCTGACGTCAGCAAACGGAATATGCCTTCTTAGTAACGGCATCTTCCCGCTGACGATTGCAAACGGAATATTCCCCATCTGTGTATATATCCGTATATGTTTGTGTATAGGTCCGTATATGTCTGTGTCGTATATACCTGTATATATACTGTATATGTCTGTGTATATATCTGTATATATCTGTCTGTATGTTGTCTGTATATGCATATGTGTATACCATATGTACATATATGTGTGTATTGATATGTAAATATTTGTGTATTATATTGGTTGTGTTTGCAATGAGTTCCTAGGAAACCAACTGCGACGGTGAAAACTAGAGTTCGAATGGCCAAGGCCTAGAACGCAAAAGGTTTGGAATTTCCGAGACTAAAGTCTGGTTTAAATACCCAGGGGTGTATCCCGGCTTGAAATCTGTATGGCAGCCCCATAGGTTGAGGTAACGTGTATGCGCCTCAATTCTGGATACTGAACCAACCTAGTCTGTCACCCCGTTGGAGAATAGGGAAAGTTGTGAATATGATCAGGAAGTAAAGCGGCATCTGTGGCCATTCAATCGGTTAAAAACAGCAAGTGTGCTTGTTGTTCTTTTTCGGGTCTAGGAAACCTTAAATCCTCTGAAGGTGCAAGTCCTTTGGTGTTTGTCGTGCCCAAACGACTTTCATGGTCTAGGAGACCTTAAATCCTCTAAAGGTGCAATTCCTTTGGTGTTTGTCGTGCCCAAACGACTTCAATCGGTCTGGTATAGCCACCTGACTGTGTTTGTAATAAGTTCCTAAGAGATCAACTGAGACGGTGGAAACTAGAGTTCGAATGGCGATGCCTAGAACGCAAAAGGTTCGGGATTTCCGAGACTAAAGTTTGGTTTAAATACCCAGGGGTGTATCCCCGGCTTGAAATCTGTATGGCAGCCCCATAGGTTAAGATAGCTTGTATGCGCCTCAACTCTGGAAACTGAACCAACCTAGTCAGTCACCCTGTTGGAGAATAGGGAAAGTTACAAACATAGCCAAGTAGAAATGTGGCTTGCTTCGTGTGTTTTACACAAAGCTTGCCTCCCATGTTGCCATCTTCATAGCTTTATCATCACTCCATGACATTGTATTGCATTGCACAAATCATGAATTATCAAACCGGCTTCGCGTAGCGTATAAGTCCAATTATCCAACCCGGCTTCGCGTAGCGTATAAGTCCAATTATCAAACCGGCTTCGCGTAGCGTGTAAGTCCAATTTTCCAACCGACTTCACGTAGCGTATAAGTCCAATTATCAAAACCCAATCGGTTAACAACAGCAGGTGCACCGGTCTGTTCACACCACTCAAATCGGCTTCGCGTAGCGTATAAGTCCAATTATCAAAACCCAATCGGTTAACAACAGCAGGTGCGCCTGTCTGTTCACACCACTCAAATCGGCTTCGCGTAACGTATAAGTCCAATTATCAAATCGGCTTCGCGTAGCGTGTAAGTCCAATTACCCAAATCGGCTTCGTGCAGCGTATAAGTCTAATTATCAAACCGGCTTCGCGTAGCGTGTAAGTCCAATTATCAAAGCCCAATCGGTTAACAACAGCAGGTGAGCTTGCCTGTTCACACCACTCAAATCGGCTTCGCGTAGCGTATAAGTCCAATTATCAAAACCCAATCGGTTAACAACAGCAGGTGCGCCTGTCTGTTCACACCACTCAAATCGGCTTCGCGTAGCGTATAAGTCCAATTATCAAATCGGCTTCGCGTAGCGTGTAAGTCCAATTATCCAACCGGCTTCGCGTAGCGTATAAGTCCAATTATCAAACCGGCTTCGCGTAGCGTGTAAGTCCAATTACCCAAATTGGTTTCGCATAGCGTATAAGCCCAATTATCCAACCGGCTTCGCGTAGCGTATAAGTCCAATCATCAAACCGGCTTCGCGTAGCGTGTAAGTCCAATTACCCAAATCGGCTTTGCGTAGCGTGTAAGTCCAATTATCAAACCGGCTTCGCGTAGCGTGTAAGTCCAATTATCAAAACCCAATCGGTTAACAACAGCAGGTGCGCCTGTCTGTTCGCACCACCCAAATCGGCTTCACGTAGCGTATAAGTCCAATTATCAAAATCTTCCTGCATATCATTTACATCTTGCCCCTGAACTACGCTGGTTTGATTCTTTGCAAAAGGATACGTAAGCAACCTTCTGGTTCAACCACTTGCATTACATCTTGTTTGTTTGCCCAAGTTTTACGGCCTTGTCAAAAGGGTCGTCTTCGGGCTTTGACATTCACTCACGTCATGAAATGACTTCGAGCTCTGTCAAAGAGGGGCAACTGTAGACACCCCATTTTGACCAGCCCTAAGACTTGGGCGATTTCTGTTGATTACCCGATGATGATAATTAGAATGTGTTTCTCACAGAATCCTCAACATGAAAAATGGAATTTGAGCTTTAATCCCAACCTTTACACATTTTTTTTGGCCAAACTATTTTAGACCTTAAAACCCTCTTTTCAAAATATGTTTTTTTTTTAAATGTTTCTACAATGTCCCGAGGCTCCCATTTCGATTAAAATATTGCACCGAGTAAGGACAAAGTGGAAATAAATGGAAGGGAGGTGAAACTTTTTGAAAAATATTTAAAAAACATCTTCTTATAGATTTGGAGTTGAAGGAAATAGGAGGGGATGAAAGAAAACTGGTTTAGGAAAATGATGAGTATCAAATCATTAAGAAGGAAATGAGCAGCCTTTACAAAATTAGGCATTTTTCTTTGTACACTTGGAATTTAAATGTGAGGCCACCACCATTGGAAAGTAGACTTCTGGGGCTTCAATTTAGACCCAAGAACCACCTCAGACCAAGTCCAAATAAGGGAGATATGCCCATTTGAAGTTGGGCTTAAGAGCAGATTTTGTTGACCCAGCCCGAGACAGCCTTTACTAAATTAGGCATATCTCTTTGTACACTTGGAATTTAAATGTGAAGCCACCACCATTGGAAAGTATACTTCTGGGGCTTCAATTTGGACCCAAGAACCGCCTAAAACCAAGTCCATATGGGGGAGATATGCCCATTTGAAGTTGGACTTAAAAGCAGATTTTGTTGACTCGGCCCAAAACAACAATAGCCCATTTTTTTCTTGGTTTTGGTTCGGTTGGGACAACCCATTTACCTATTTTATGAGTCATTCAAGTGCATCCACTCATCCTCCATTATAACTAATTATCCCCCATTGTCAAAAAAAGGTTTTGTTTGCATTCATAAAGGAGTATCTCATGCAACCACCTTGAAAATTTGCCCTCCTATTACATTCTTGTCTCCCACCTTGTCTCCCACCTTCTTTTTGACCTTTACTCTCCCTCATTGCCTATATAGAATGATCATATTGTAAGAGAGAAAAGGACCACGAAATTGAAGAGAAAAGAGTGAAAAAAGAGAGAAAAATTGAGTTTTTGAGTCAAAAATATTCCTATCTTCCATATACATCCCATACCTTCCATAGCTACTGAAATTCCTCATTTCCATACACCAAAACCACTTCAAAAATTCTGATATAGCCAAAGATCAATTGCCTTGATTATAAGGAAGAGTGTTTAGTGATTGAAAGTGTGAAAAACTAGAGAGTTAGCCACTTTCCACCCATAAACTCCATAAACTCCATAATTTCGAATTGAGGATTTGAGAACACACTTCCTACACTTGAGGGTGATCAAGAGGGAGTTTGGGAATCAAGAAGTTCAATCTTTCTTTGGAAGGTGAATTTTTAGTCTTTCATTTTCTTATATTTTCATCATATTCATGCTTTGCATCCATGTTTCATACATCTTGATTCGGCTAAGTTTACATTTGTGGATTTAATCAATTCCTATGTGATTATGTGCGCTACCTCATGTTCTTGAGATGATTCACATGTCATATCTTAGAAGCCGAATTTTTAGTTGCATCTCATGAGTGAATTGCATTAGGACATTGTATATAGAATCATGCATATTTTCTAACTTTGTTTTGTAGCTGTTCGCGGGACGTCGGTAAATATGTAAGTTTTTATGCTTTAGCATCCCGTTTGTGTGTGTTTTTCTTACTATGTGTTAGTATTCTACCATGAGGCTACTTGCTTACTTGATATAACTGTATGAATGCCTGTGGATGAAGGCTTGTTGTTTAAATTTAAATAATTCAATAAATGTACGTTTTAAGCCCACTTTGCAGTGGCAAATCCACAAACTTTAAGCCCACTTTGTCAAGTGGCAAATTCAAACCCTTTTCGAAAAACAAACATGAAATTGAATTGTTCCAATTTGAGCAAACTAGCTTATACTTGTATGCTTCACCAAGTAAATTTTAGGATTTATTCAATAATCAGAACATGAACATATAAAGAAAATAAAATATAGATAAATAAATGGTTGTGCCTCTTTGACAGAACTCGGAAGTCAAGAAGTGACGGGAGTGAATGTCAAAGCCCAGAGACGACCCATTTTTGACAAGGCTGAAGACTTGGACAAACAAACAAAATATAGATAAATAAATGGTTGTGCCCGCAGGCTGCCTACGTATCCCCTTGCAAGGAATCAAACTGGCGTAGTTCAGGGGCAGGATGCAAAATGATATGCAGGAAGATTTTGATAATTGGACTTACACGCTACGCGAAGCCGATTTTGAAAATTGGACTTATACGCTACGCGAAGCCGGTTTGAAGATTGGACTTATACGCTACGCGAAGCCGGTTTGAAAATTGGACTTACACGCTACGCGAAGCCGGTTTGAAAATTGAGGATTCATGCAATGCACTGTAATGTAGTGGCTAAAATGCAATGTAATAGCTAAGAAGTAAAGGTACCTTACAGGGGTAATTGGCAATGACTTACCTCATGCTGCTGGGGATCTCTCGCTTCTTCTTGATTGAACCGCAGGTACTACTTTTCTCCCTGACTATGGTCACAGCTTTCCCTATTCTCCAACAGGGTGACAGACTAGGTTGGATCAGTATCCAGAATTGAGGTGCATACAGATGCTATCTCAATCTATGGGGCTGCCATACAGATTTCAAGCCGAGGATATACCCTGGGTATTTAAACCAGACTTTAGTCGCGGAAATCCAAACCTTTGCATTCTAGACATGAGCCATTCGAACTCTAGTTTCCACCGTCTCAGTTGGTCTCCTAGGAACTCACACGCAAACACAGCAGGCGGCTATACCAGACCACCGGAAGTCGTTCGGGCACGACAAACACCAAAAGAATTGCACCTTTAGAGGATTTAAGGTCTCCTAGACCGGAGAGTGCACAAGACAATGTGAGTAGGGTGAATGCATAAAGCATTGTGATACAGGTAAAGTGCACAAGATAGCGCGATGCAACGCACTAACAAGTACAGGTGAGATGCGCAAGATAGCACGATAAAATGCATGCACAATGCAAGTAATGTGCACAAAATAGTGCGATGCGCAAAATAGTGCGAGTGAAATGTAATGCACTAACAAGTGCGGGTGGGCGTGCAAGATAGCGCGATAAAATGCATGCACAATGCAAATAATGTGCACAAAATAGTGCGATGCGCAAAATAGCGCGAGTGAAATGTAATGCACTAACAAGTACAGGTGAGACGCGCAAGATAGCGCGAATGATACAATGCACAAAATAGTGCGATACGCTAACAGCGCGATTGATTTGAAATGCACAAGATAGTGCGATGTGATATGCAAAGCACAGGACAGTGCGATTGAGGTGCGCAAAATAGCGCGAATGTAAACTGCAAAAACAGTGCGATTGAGGTGCGCAAAATAGCGCGAATGATAAACTGCACAGAACAGTGCGATGCGCAAAATAGCGCGAATGTAAATGCGCAAGATAGCGCGATGATAACTGCACAAAACAGTGCGATTGAGGTGCGCAAAATAGCGCGAATGATAAACTGCACAAAACAGTGCGATGCGCAAAATAGCGTGAATGTAAACTGCACAAAACAGTGCGAATGAGGTGCGCAAAATAGCGCGAATGTAAACTGCATAGAACAGTGCGATGCGCAAAATAGCGCGAATGCAAACTGCACAAAACAGTGCGATGGAGGTGCACAAAATAGCGCGATTGATTTGAAATGCACAAGATAGTGCGATACGCTAAACAGCGCGATTGATTGGAA
The DNA here is from genome assembly GCA_030407325.1 of Camellia japonica. Lineage (NCBI taxonomy): Eukaryota > Viridiplantae > Streptophyta > Magnoliopsida > Ericales > Theaceae > Camellia > Camellia japonica. The sequence goes on along the minus strand of JAPPVO010000031.1, from coordinate 170,288,386 downwards.
TGAATGCACTAAACACAGCGCGATACGCTAAACAGCGTGAGTGATTTGAAATGCACAAGATAGTGCGAGTGAGATACAACCACAAGATGCACAAGACAGGGCTAGTGAGATACAAAGTGTAAGTGCACAAGACAGTGCGAACGAGATAAAATGCACAAAAAAAAAGCGCGATAAAATGCATCTTCTATGCAAGTATGGGGGCATTTCTATGCAATAGATACAAGCATTTCTATGCAAGAATCATAACGATACGCGCACGCATGCAACAACAGTGTATATGAAAGTTCACATTCTATGTAATAGAGGAGCATCAAATATGTACTCTGGTGCCTCTTATTTGCTTCTTAGAGGACTTCACAACATACTCAGCTCAAAAGGGCACACCCTATTCAAATTGGCGAGAGATAACATCTGCATGTGAAACCCTCTGGTGCTGCTTGGACTGCCATTCTGACTTGAAGCAGGCTTACACTTGGGGTCGAGACACACTCATACTCCAGAGAAATGGCGAGGTCTGAGAAGGTGCACCTGGAATGCAGTCTCGAATTTTGCTAAAGTTGAAACATGCTAAGATGCTCCAAATTTTCCCTCTTTTCTTTTGCTTTGCAGTCCGGAGCCTAAATAGCTTCAGATAGGTTCTTGCTTTACTATTTGACATGACCTGGGTTGACCCTGCGGCTTTATGAAAGAACCAATTCTGTTTTGCACAAATGTGGAGAATGGCACAGCACTCTGAGCACAGGATGATTTTTCTTTTGAAAATGAGAAAAGGATTCTCACCGGGTATTGAGCCTACAACTGACCACAGCCAAAACGTCTCAACACAAAAAAACAAAAGGTAAACGACCTAACACAACGAGACACACTCGGGACGACTCAAAGCAGGAATCGAGACAACAAAACAAAGACAAAACACACGACACACAGAACATACAGGGAGCCTGTTTCACCGGGTATTGTTTCCCACCCTTTCTTATTTGTGTCTCTCACATCGCTCGGCACTCAATCTCTGTTTTCTGAAAAAGCCCTTTTCTCACTTTTTCTCTCATCGCACATCTCTCTATTCTTCAATCTCTCATTTTTCAATCCCTCCCCTGGGTGGTTGATGGATAAATAGGAAGTTGCGGGCTCTTGCCCTTAGCATGCTGCTAGATTCTCTTTCTTCCGCTCACAGCTAGTGAATTCCTTCCATAGAAGGGTTGCGCTACAACTGGGTGTGTAGCAAATCTGCAGCTAGCATCGGTTTTGCTAGGGAGTTTGGATGTGATAAGATCTGTCCAGAAGATGGAGTGGAATATCTTGCCCCATTCCAGTTCGCGCTTCGCACTTGGCTTGATACCTCGCTGCTTGGAGGGTGAGAGAGCCTTCAGCACTTCGTTGTTAGCTTCAGTTGTGCCCTTTTTTGGCAACTAGAGTGCCCTTTCCGGCAAGTATTTTGTCAAAGGGGAAAAGACAGAACACCTGACTCAACTGTGCCCTTAGTTCATCATTTTGACCATTTTTGTCTTTGCTTTCTACTAAAACAGTTTTGACCAAAATAAGAGTTAGATTAACATGCTTGTTCGATTTTTGATTTAAAATTATGCAAGTTAGGCTATGAGCACTGAAAATTTTCCTTTTTTTGGGTCCATGAAAGGGTCCAGTTTTGGAAAAGATAGAATGATTTTCGAGAAAATAGTCAACCTCAGTAAAAATTCTCAAAAACTATTTTGCAAACGGCCATTGCTCAACGAGCATGAAACCTACTCCTGAGATGCGCAACCTCGGATCCAAAGGAAAACTGCCTCGTGCTTGAAGAGAGCTGCATGGCAACGGAAAGTTGCCCCTTGTTTGAACGACACCACAGCGCACATTGAATGGCAACGAAAGCTACCCCTTGTTTGAATGGCACCGCGGCGCATTGAATGGCAACGGAAAGTTGCCCCTTGTTTGAATGGCACCGCAGCGCATTGTAATCAGTCCTCAGGAGCGACGAACACAACCGGACTCTCGGATACAGAGAAGGCAAAGATGATCAAACCATTACATGGACACAATCGAATTTGAATTGTTTTACGGCTGGACTTCAGAATGAAGTTGCCTACGTATCCCAAAGATGGGAATCAAGCCTTACGTAGTTCGGGGTTAAGGTACACTCGGGTATTAACCTCTCCTTTTTAGGCTCTAACTTTTGCCAAGGGGCCTGTCGCGGTTTTCGACCTTGCGAGCTTTGTTTTTCTTTCTTTCTCTTTTCAATTCTTTTCATTCTTTTCTTCTTCTTTTTTTTTTTGCATTTTTTCTTTTCTTTTCTTTTTTTTTTTTTTGTATCTTTGCATTTTTTCTCTTTTTTTTTTTTTTCTTTTCTTTCTTCGCTCTAACTTTTGCCTGGGTCGCCCTTCCGGGTTTTCGGCCCAGCGAGCCTCTCAAAGGGTAACAAGTCCATGCCAAATGGTTTTAAGATTGAAGCCCTCTGTATCCAGGAGAGTGGCTGTTGTATTGATTTGCAGAAAGATCCACTTTTGGCTCTTCGAGCACATCGGATATTTTTTGCCCCTAGTTCGAGGGGTGCTTCTGATCTAGCTTTGCAAGCTTCTTTTGACGACATCTGATCCTCTTGATCTGACTTTGGTGCCTCTTGTTCGAGGGCTGCTTCAAATCTGGCCACACAGGCCTCACATCATGATTGACCTTTGAACGTTCTGAATCCAAGTTCAAGGTTTGAAAGCAAAGGGGTTGAGTCTCGAGGCCAAGAGCGATCCTAAGCTGCACAATCTCAAGAGCGATTCCACACAGGTCTTCGCAGGACCGCGCAAACATTTTTTGAAAGTTTTTAAGAAAGCGACAAATCGCTCGCACTGAAGACAGTGTAGGACCAATCTGGATCAAAGCTAGGGTCCTTCTCAGTACTCACACTAACAAGCATGATTTCATTCATTAAGGGCTTAGCACGCCTCTCTTTCTCTCAATTTGATCAAAGTTTTGCAAATCCCGAGGAATTCCTCCCTCTTTGTTTTTTACCACAGTGTTCAAAAGTTTTGAAAAACTCAGGTCATTACAATGACTTCAGGCACAAGAGAGCAGGTGGAATGCACTGCCATTTCATTCAAATCTCGGCACAACTGGCACAAGGCAGAAGCAAATGCGAGAGCGTGGAAATCACTGCTGTTTCATTCAAAATCTGTTGGCATAACTGGCTCCCTGGCAGAAACAGACTCAAACAAAACAACAAAAAGACAAACGCAAAACAAAATGGTGACGCCCGAGGTAACACCCCCGGAATCACCCGACTCCTATACAACAGGACTGACTCGATACAACAAGACAGACCCAAAACAAAAGAGACAGACTCAAAACAAAACAACAAAACTGACCCAATACCCAAGTCAGAAAGCACAAAAACTGGTATTTGCACATTGCTCAGAACAGTGTGTGCCATTCCCACGTCTGGAGTTAATCGAGCGCCGTCCGCAGGTGGTTCATCCCCCGTTCACATAACATTATCCCCCAAGTTCACTGACCCAGTGCCGATAGACTTTGCTGAGCTCGGCGGGAGGATGACCCCGTTGTCAAATAGATCCTGTACTTCATGGCGAAGACGGAAGCAGTCGTCGGTAGTATGGCCAGTTTGCTGATGGTATGCGCAGTACTGGGTAGCATCATGCGTAGCCGGAAGAGGGTTCGGGAGAGGCCGAGGCTCAAGGGGTTTGAGATGGCCTTGTCCAACAAGGATTTGGAGAGCTTTGGACAAAGGCATATAGAGGGCATGGAAGACCCTCCGACCTCGGGGTTGGTACTTCTGGGTTTGTGGATTTTTGCTGGACGCACCAGCAAAGGGATTGGCAGGTGCTGGCCTGGTTTGCTGATCTCTTCGAGTGGAGGATTATAGCTGAAAGGAACGTTTCTGATACAACGACCCTTCTCCCAGCTTGCCCCTTGATTCAAACTGCCCCCAACTTGAGTGGCAAAAATGTCGTCCACAGTTTTTGCAACAACTGCGAGCACTTGCTCTTTGTTAGTCCCTCGGCTTTCAAAGCCTCAACAGCCAACAGAAGATGTTCATGGGGATCCATGCCCGCCCCTACCTTGTTCTTTCCACTCGCCTCCACTTTGCCAAGGGATTGGCCTTCCTCAAATGCAGCCCGTCCCAAGACTGGGGGCCTTTTGACATGAAATTCCCAGTATGTGGTGTGGTCGATGATGGAGCCAATGTCCCGGAGGCCAGATCGGTCACAGTTCTTTGAAGATCTTCTATCATTCTCTTTAGCTCAGAAGTAGTGGGCTCACGGGTTTGAGATGATTGGGGTCTAGGTGCATCCATCATGCATAAGTCCATGCTTTCTGGGATAAACACCTCAGGCTTGGGTAGATGGCCGGGGTGATGTATATGCTGGGGTCATAGGTGGATGGGTAGTATGGATGAGATTGAGGTAGGCAGGAGATGTTTGGTCATTGGGGTCTGAAGGTGGAGCTATCGTCCGATTGTCGATGAGATTTTGGACCTCATGACGAAGGCGGTAGCAACGGTCGGTGCCATGACCGCGCTGCTGATGGTACATACAGTACTTGGCGGGGTTATGTCTGGCTGGGAGTGGGTCGGGAAGAGGTTGAGGATCGAGGGGTTTGAGATGCCCCTTTTCCATCAGGAGTTTTAGTGCGCTAGTCAGGCTCATATAGAGGGGGTGAAAGTTCTGCCCTGAGCTTGGGCTGGGCTGGCTGTCGTAGGCTTGGTTTGGCAAAAGGGTTGGCTATGACGACTGTATTGATTTCAGTGGGTTCGGGAATAGTGCTACTTCGGCATTGGTACTCCCTGCAATCGCCCTCCTTGTCGGTTCACTTGTTCTGGGAATGATCCCGCTGTTGAACGCATTCTCGACCTGAACCCCCAGTTCATGCAAACTTTTGAAAGTGAATAGCGGAGCCACTATCAACTTTTGCAACATATCATGCTCGAGGTTTCGCACCATCATCTGCACTTGATCTCTCTCAGAAGGGCGATTTGTCATCTGTGCTGCCTTTGCCCTCTCACCTTGCAACAAATTCCACAAAAGGCTCTGTTGGGTTCTGGCGGGTTTTCAAGCTCTTGCATGGTCATTTCAACCTGGGTATTGTAAGAATACTGATCAACAAAGGCCTCAGCCAGTTCTTCCCAGTTTTGTTTCACTTTATCTTCCAACTTAGCGTACCAAGTGGCTGCTATACCCGACAGGGTTCTTCCATACAAAGAGAGTTTCTGTGGCTTAGTCAGACCCATCGGCTTCAAGACATCCAAGAAAAGTCGGATATGTACCATTGGATCTCCAGACCCGTCGAAACGGTCAATATATGGCATTTTGAATTTGTCTGGGAGCCGTACAGCAGACTCGGTGTGCCCATCCTCAATGTCGGGAATGGAGTTAAGGCCTTGTGCCTTTTTGAATTGCTTCTCAAGGTTCGCAATTTTCACTGCGGTCAGATCGAGGTCATTAGCATCAAGGGGATAACGCCTCTCATTAGGCTGCACCAGGGGTCTGAAAACTTGGGCTTGAGCCAGCCCTTCTCGAGGATCTGGACCCTGCAAATCTTCAGTTGGCGGAATTGGGTCAAAGTTCGGCTGGGGTCCCAAAGCTGGATGTGAGGCAGATGCCCCAGATGGGCGCTGCGTTTCAATACTGGTCTCAGCCTGCATGGCAGTTCTCTGATTTAGCGCTGCTATCACGGCCACAAATTCTTCCGAACCCTATGCCATCAAGGGTCTACTGATGATGTGACTGGTGACTATCGGATCAGATGAACCAATGAGCCCTGTCTGGCCCTTCTTTGCCTTGCCTCAGCGAAAGAACACTGGTTGCCCTTGAATTGAATCTCTGACCTAACAAAGTCTATCAGCACTAGTCCAATGTACCCAGGGGATTTCGGAGCCTTCTGAAGCTATGGTTCCAGGACTCTCTAGCAAAAGGGAAAACATGCAGCATCTCAGCCTAACTTCACACAAAAAGATATGAGCATAACAGGACGACTGTGCCCTCTACTGAATTCTGCCCCCAAAATTCGCCTGTAAACTGTTACCCTCAGGTAAACTGAATCCCAAAATACTAATTGGTGCCCGCAGGCCTGATGCCCAAACTTGCAAACTGATACATGCATTCCTGTAGAGACGCACTCTAAAAGCACATAACAGATAAGTGAGAGCCAAAACACCCCTATGTTAGGGTAGGGTTTCCCTGTCCTATTTTGTCAGGAGCTAGGGTTTCACTACGCACGCAGCGGTTTCAAACAACCTATAACGGGTAAGCAACATGTCCTAGTTTGGAATGGTCACTATGGATCCGAATATGCACTAGGTCGAATGGTCAAAAAGGGTGCCCCGGTAAAACCGGGGTTTGTGTTCCCATACTGGCAGAGCCCACACCGGTCAGCCTTATGGTCATGCCTTGACAAGATAAGCCTCCGGCAAACCGTTCAGGAATAGCAGATGGCAAACACGGTGTCCTAGGCGCACCAATGCAAATGCAATGCAAAGAAACACACAAGTGTAGCCAAAACAGATATCACGAGTTCGAGTCAAGTTCTCTAAATCCCCAGCAGAGTCGCCAGAAACTGTAGACGTCCCCGAACGCCCCGGGAGGGTATGAGTCCCCTGTTCCGTTCGTCTTGGGCTCACTACAGTTCAGGACTCAAATTGTCACGGTTCTTAATCTGAACCAAAGAGTCCAAATCCGGCAAATCGTTTTGAGAAAACAAATTTTTGAAAGAAGTGCCAAACATGGACTGCTTTGCCAGATACAGAGTCGCCACCTAAATATTTTATTTTTGGGAAATTTAGGAAACCCTGACTCGTTGCCTAAGGCCACGTGTCCGTCATCACCAAAGTTGCCTCGGCTCGGGAACTTGGGTACGATTGGGGAAGGTCACTTCGTGAGCACCCCCGCTCGCCCGATCAAAGATCGGCCTCTACTAAACATGATATCTAGCTTTTGAAAACATTATGTGTTCTTATTCCGGTTATTAGCCTAGATTTACTATGTGATGCGCACAGCATACAAGTATAGACCGGGTCGCCTGAATTGGAATAAAACATTTCATGTTTGTTTTTTTGAAAGATGGTTTGCAACTCGCAAGTAGACTTAAAATGCAGATTTTGCCACCCTCAGGTGGGCTTAGAAAACATGGTTTTGCCACTATCTAGTGGGCTTAAAACTCGCAGTCAATGATTCGTTCCAATCCAAATAACCCAACCTTCATCCACAGGCATTCAGGCAGATATATCACATAAGCAAATAACCTCATGGTAAGCATGCTATTCATGGCAGTCACTCACACGCATGCAAGGATGCTAAAGCATAAAAACTTACCGAGTACTCCAAGCCAAAACAGAAGCTGATTAGAAATCCATGCATGATCCTAATTATACAGAAATGCCTAATGCAACACATGCAAAAATGCAACTATAGCAGGCTCGGCTATTCTAAACATGGCATATGAGATGCAACAGCTAACAAGTACTCAACTTGAAATTGAAATACAAATGCAGTTAGTATGATGCGCCGAGCCCGGTGCATGCAAGACAGATGAATGAATGCAAACATGCTATCATACTGTATGCTAATTGAAACATGTCCTAATCTAACCATCATAAGCTGGTAAATAAAAGGGAAGAAAGACGTGGGGTTGGAAGACATACATCACACTCACGCACACTTATTACAACATTGCCCTCGCGCAGAGGGTCCGAATAAATAGTACAGTCCAAATAATACAGTCCAAATATGTGTACAAATTCCTAATTAATTTACAAATTAACTAAGAAAATAATAAACTGGCATGCAAGCCAGGGACTGCCTTGATTCTGATGAATGATGTATGTTTAGGCTGCCTTGCGCGGAAATCCACTGGGATGCCCCAATTAGCCTCTGTTTTGCAATGTTCTTGGAAAGCGCGCCAAGCCTCGGAAGACTGCTGATTCTTGATTTTGCTGCAACAGAGAGCAGGAAAGGGGCATAGCAATGTATTTTCACAAATGTATACATGCCTCGATCCTCGTGCCACCAATCACGCATCTCGATGCATGATGGCCGAGGAGTCGATTTGCACAATTCAATATGGAATGAATGCACATGAAAACACAACAAAACCTAACTCCATCATGGATGATCCGGAGTGTCGGTGACTAGGGAATTGAGACACGTTCCGTCACTCGGCATACGGAACGTACCTCGTTTCCCGTGCTCGGGCTAACTCCTATCCCGAACACAATGCAATATGCATGACATGCATGAATGCAACTAAGATACAACCTAACATGCACAATGTTATGAAATGGCATACACGGTGCACAATGCAACATGGCATACACAATGCTCTAATATACAACCTAGCATACACAATGCTATGGAATGAAATGGCATACGCAATGCATAATGGACTTACACTAACATGAGTGGACCTCAGCCACACTCACACAAGAGGCCATTAGATGAAAATGAGACAACTCGAGATGCGTGCACGCGTGCACGCAAACCGAGGACCGAACCTACGGCACGGAATGCCACTCTAACAAGACATAGCAAAACATGGAATATGGCATACTATCATGCAAATTTCAGAGGCAAAATGAGATGTAAAACAGCCCCGAAACATGGTAAAATGGTACCCGATGCATGGAACGAGTCCCGAAACATGAATTTTGGCGCATGAAATGGCCTATAGCTATGCAATGCATGCAATATTTGAACATGAAGTGTAAAGACAGAAGCAAGGAAGCCCCAAAAAAAGCATGTTTACAGTTTTAAGCAAGGCCAAACAGTGAGCACAAATGGGGCTAAGCTAGCATACAAAAATGGCCCCGAAAGCAAGATATTGAAGCAACTCACAGATGCTGGCCCTAAACAAGTGAGGGCCCTTCTACAATGTTGAAGAGGGGCCCAAAATATGATGTTTTACAGTTGATGGCCGAGCCCAAAACAGTGTAAAAATATGCTCAACATACAATGCAAGATATGGCCTAAAAGAGAGGCTACAACACAAAGTATACAAAAGATGCTCCAAACAGCAATAGACCATTAATAAAACATGGAGAGGGGGTCAAAAAAAGGCCATTTTCAGTTCAGACCAAGGTCCAAAAACAGAAGAAAAATAGGCTAATAAATCATGCAAAAATGGGACCAAAAGATGGATATCAAAGCAAGTGATACATGGAGGATTCAAACAGTGATGAGCCCTTCTACAATGTTGAAGAAGGGCTCAAAATAAGACTATTTACAGTTTACAACATACTTCAAAACAGATTACACATGAGCCTAAAATACTACACAAGAAATAGGCATACAAGAGGGATAATGAAGCAAGTGCAAAATGGGGGCCTCAAACAGTGAGAGGCCCTTAATGAAAGATGAAATAGAGCTCAAAAAAACACTAATTTCAAATATGGCCGGAGCTCAAATGTACAAGAAAGAAGGGCTAAGAAATGATACCAAAATGAGCTAGAAAAGAGGGAAATGTTGCTCACCCTTGAAGACCAATCCTTTGCTGCCTCTTGGACCAAGAAATGCTGCCTCCTAGCCTCTGAGAAGACCCTCCTAGCTGCTGGAATGGAGTGGTGGTGTGGTGCTAGGTGGTGGTGAAGAAATGAGTGTAGGACTTGAGAGGTTTGAAGCTTGGAAGTGTAGAGATATGGGAGATATGCATACAAGGCTTAAAGGCAAAATTTCTAACCCCTAAACACAGCTGGGGAGCCTGGTTTTATAGACAAAAGGGGGTGAAAAAGAGGGGGAAAAATGGGGGGGAAAACTAATTCAAGTTTCCCCCCAAAAGGCCAAACCCTCGGACATGGGTGAAGTGCAAAACAAAATACATGGCTAGAACACACTTGGGAGGGGGATAATGGTTGGCTAGTTTAAAAGGGCAAAAAAAGTCATTTTTTTTAGATAAGTGGCCGGCCGGCTACTTTTTCTGGGTTTTCTGGCCGGCCAGCTACTTTTTCTGGCTTTTCTGGCCGGCCAGCTACATTCAGGACAAAAAAAGTGGGCTTCCGGAAAGAAAAGTGGCCAGTGGGTGCTTCCGGTCCAAAAGTGGCCGTGGGTGATTGGGAAGTCCAAATGTGGCCGTTCAAGTGTCCAAATTGAAGCCCCGGAAGTTAGCTTTCCAATGGCGCAAACTTTGCATCAAAATTCCTCCTGTGGAAAAAGTTATGCCCGTTTCCGTGAAGCCGCGCAGATTCGGTCCCAACCGGAGTGATACCCTACTTCAATCAACCATATCTCCCCTATCCGGAATTGGATTTAGGAGATTCTTGAGTGCAAAAGAAGCCCGGAAGTCTTATTTCCAACGGTGGTGGCCTCATAGCTTGATTCCAAGTATGCGAATGAATAGGCCCGATTCGGCGAGGGCTGTCCGATTCTCTCTTAACGATTCATGCCCATTTTCTCCCCCAACTGGTTTCTTCCTTCTTCTCCTCTTTTCTTCAACTTCAAGCCCCTAAGTAAGGTATTTTCAAAGATTTTCAAATATTTCATCTCTCTTTCATTCATTTCCACTTTGTCCTTGCTCGGTTTACCGAAAAGCGCAACATTTGACAAAATACGAGCCTCGGAACATCGTAAAACTTTATTTTCAAAATGTTTTGAAAGAGAGGGTTTTAAGATCTAAAATCTTTTGATCAAGATTGTTTTGGTCCAAAAGGGGTATGAAGTTGAGGTTTGACTCTCTTTTTACCAAAGAAATTGAACCTTTGCCCTGCACATCTTTCATCACCGAGCAAACCATCAGTCGCGTCCAAGTCTTATGGACGGTCAAAAATGGGGTGTCTACACAGGTGCACCTGTTTGTTCACACCACTCAAATCGGCTTCGCATAGCGTATAAGTCCAATTATCAAAACCCAATCGGTTAACAACAGCAGGTGCGCCTGTCTGTTCACACCACTCAAATCGGCTTCGCGTAGCGTATAAGTCCAATTATCAAATCGGCTTCGCGTAGCGTGTAAGTCCAATTACCCAAATCGGCTTCGTGCAGCGTGTAAGTCCAATTATCAAACCGGCTTCGCGTAACGTGTAAGTCCAATTATCAAAGCCCAATCGGTTAACAACAGCAGGTGAGCTTGCCTGTTCACACCACTCAAATCGGCTTCGCGTAGCGTATAAGTCCAATTATCAAAACCCAATCGGTTAACAACAGCAGGTGCGCCTGTCTGTTCACACTACTCAAATCGGCTTCGCGTAGCGTATAAGTCCAATTATCAAATCGGCTTCGCGTAGCGTGTAAGTCCAATTATCCAACCGGCTTCGCGTAGCGTATAAGTCCAATTATCAAACCGGCTTCGCGTAGCGTGTAAGTCCAATTACCCAAATTGGTTTCGCATAGCGTATAAGCCCAATTATCCAACCGGCTTCGCGTAGCGTATAAGTCCAATCATCAAACCGGCTTCGCGTAGCGTGTATGTCCAATTACCCAAATCGGCTTTGCGTAGCGTGTAAGTCCAATTATCAAACCGGCTTCGCGTAGCGTGTAAGTCCAATTATCAAAACCCAATCGGTTAACAACAGCAGGTGCGCCTGTCTGTTCGCACCACCCAAATCGGCTTCGCGTAGCGTATAAGTCCAATTATCAAAATCTTCCTGCATATCATTTACATCTTGCCCCTGAACTACGCTGGTTTGATTCTTTGCAAAAGGATACGTAAGCAACCTTCTGGTTCAACCACTTGCATTACATCTTGTTTGTTTGCCCAAGTCTTACGGCCTTGTCAAAAGGGTCGTCTTCGAGCTTTGACATTCATTCACGTCATGAAATGACTTCGAGCTCTGTCAAAGAGGGGCAACTGTAGACACCCCATTTTGACCAGCCCTAAGACTTGGGCGCTTTCTGTTGATTACCCGATGATGATAATTAGAATGTGTTTCTCACAGAATCCTCAACAAGAAAAATGGAATTTGAGCTTTAATCCCAACCTTTACACATTTTTTTGGGCCAAACTATTTTAGACCTTAAAACCCTCTTTTCAAATATGTTTTTTTTTAAATGTTTCTACAATGTCCCGAGGCTCCCATTTCGATTAAAATATTGCACCGAGTAAGGACAAAGTGGAAATAAATGGAAGGGAGGTGAAACTTTTTGAAAAATATTTAAAAAACATCTTTTTATAGATTTGGAGTTAAAGGAAATAGGAGGGGATGAAAGAAAACTGGTTTAGGAAAATGATGAGTATCAAATCATTAAGAAGGAAATGAGCAGCCTTTACTAAATTAGGCATTTTTCTTTGTACACTTGGAATTTAAATGTGAGGCCACCACCATTGGAAAGTAGACTTCTGGGGCTTCAATTTAGACCCAAGAACCACCTCAGACCAAGTCCAAATAAGGGAGATATGCCCATTTGAAGTTGGGCTTAAGAGCATATTTTGTTGACCCAGCCCGAGATAGCCTTTACTAAATTAGGCATATCTCTTTGTACACTTGGAATTTAAATGTGAGGCCACCACCATTGGAAAGTAGACTTCTGGGGCTTCAATTTGGACCCAAGAACCGCCTAAAACCAAGTCCATATGGGGGAGATATACCTATTTGAAGTTGGACTTAAAAAGCAGATTTTGTTGACTCGGCCCAAAACAACAATAGCCCATTTTTTTCTTGGTTTTGGTTCGGTTGGGACAACCCATTTACCTATTTTCTGAGTCATTCAAGTGCATCCCCTCATCCTCCATTATACCTAATTATCCCCCATTGTCAAAAAGAGGTTTTGCTTGCATTCATAAAGGAGTATCTCATGCAACCACCTTGAAAATTTGCCCTCCTATCACATTCTTGTCTCCCACCTTCTTTTTGACCTTTACTCTCCCTCATTGCCTATATAGAATGATCATATTGTAAGAGAGAAAAGGACCACGAAATTGAAGAAAAAGGAGTGAGAAAAGAGTGAAAAAAGAGAGAAAAATTGAGTTTTTGAGCAAAAAATATTCCTATCTTCCATATACATCCCATACCTTCCATAGCTACTGAAATTCCTCATTTCCATACACCAAAACCACTTCAAAAATTCTGATATAGCCAAAAATTAATTGCCTTGATCATAAGGAAGAGTGTTTAGTGATTGAAAGTGTGAAAAACTAGAGAGTTAGCCACTTTCCACACCATAAACTCCATAAACGCCATAATTTCGAATTGAGGATTTGAGAACACACTTCCTACACTTGAGGGTGATCAAGAGGGAGTTTGGGAATCAAGAAGTTCAATCTCTCTTTGGAAGGTGAATTTTTAGTCTTTCATTTTCTTATATTTTATATCTCATATTTATTTTCTTACTTCTTATTTCATAGTGTGTTGTTAAATCCTAGTGGTTTGCTTAGCCCATAATTATTTATTATTTATTTATTTATTTTATTCGCATGTTTTAATTTCATATTAGTTTTATTGTAATCTTGCATGTTCTACCTTATAATTATTTTTTTCATTGTATTAGTCTCAATTAGTTTTGTTGTAATCTTGCATTTTCTACCTCATATTTATTCTTTTTTTTGTATTAGTCTCATTTAGTTTTGTTGTAATCTTGCATGTTCTATTATATTTGTTTTATTATTTTAGGTTTATGTTGTAAGTTTGCACTTTTTATTTTATTTTATATTTGTTTTCGTGTTTTTAATCTAACCGGTAGTGGTTAGTTGAGCCACCAACATATTTTTTGTTTGTGCCTTTTCTTAGTTTCGCAACAAGATAGGTTTTGGTTGGCCTAGTTGGCCGGCAGGCCTATTTGGCCGGTCGGTTAGCTTCTTCAAGACAAGATGGCGTAATCTCCCAATGTTGACCAATTTCCGGTGGCGGTTCCAAAGAACATGAAGTTTTTATTTTATTTTATTTTTTAATTTTGAGTGTATTGTGAGGTTTTTATTTTGTTGTAATATTCTCCTTATCCCTCTCTAATTTGATTTGTAATTATTCTTTAAAATGTTGTAATAATTCCCCGTCCCGTTTCTTTCTATCCCGTTCTTTTACTTGCTTTCTTTATTTGTACATAAACATCATATTTATTTTTCATCATATTCATGCTTTGCATCCATATTTCATACATCTTGATTCGGCTAAGTTTACATTTGTGGATTTAATCAATTCCTATGTGATTATGTGCGCTACCTCATGTTCTTGAGATGATTCACATGTCATATCTTAGAAGCCGAATTTTTAGTTGCATCTCATGAGTGAATTGCATTAGGATTGTATATAGAATCATGCATATTTTCTAAACTTTGTTTTGTAACTGTTCGCGGGACGTCGGTAAATATGTAAGTTTTTTGTTTTAGCATCCCGTTTGTGCGTGTTTTTCTTACTATGTGTTTATTCTACCATGAGGCTACTTGCTTACTTGATATAACTGTATGAATGCCTGTGGATGAAGGCTTGTTGTTTAAATTTGAATAATTCAATAAATGTACGTTTTAAGCCCACTTTGCAGTGGCAAATCCACAAACTTTAAGCCCACTTTGTCAAGTGGCAAATTCAAACCCTTTTCAAAAAACAAACATGAAATTGAATTGTTCCAATTTGAGCAAACTAGCTTATACTCGTATGCTTCACCAAGTAAATTTTAGGATTTATTCAATAATCAGAACATGAACATATAAAGAAAATAAAAAGTCATATCATGGTTTAGTAGAGGCCGATCTTTTGATCGGGTGAGCGGGGTGCTCATTATTGACCTTCCCCTCTCATACCTAAGGTTCCGAGCCAAACATCCTTGGTTACGACGAACAGTGGCCTTGGCACCGAGTCATGGGTTTCCTAATTTCCCAAAATATTAGGTGGCGACTCTGAGATCTGATGACGCAGTCCATTTTGACAAAATTGCAATAACATGGATTTTCACTAAAAGTTGTCAAATCTGGACTCTCATCTACGTTTCACATTGCACTCGTTAGACTTGAGATCAAAGAGATCTCGGGAGTCCGAACTGTTTAACGCGCGCGGGTACCTCTGGGCATGTTACAGTTAAATCCATGTTATTGCAATTTTGTCAAAAATGGACTGCGTCATCAGATCTCAGAGTCGCCACCTAATATTTTAGGAAATTAGAAAACCCAGGACTCGGTGCCAAGGCCACTGTTCGTCGTAACCAAGGATGCTTGGCTCGGAACCTTAGGTATGAGAGGGAAAGGTCAATAATGAGCACCCCTGCTCACCCGATCAAAAGATCGGCCTCTACTAAACCATGATATGATTTTTTTATTTTCTTTATATGTTCATGTTCTGATTATTGAATAAATTCTAAAATTTACTATGTGAAGCATACAAGGTATAGACTAGTTTGCTCAAATTGGAACAATTCAATTTCATGTTTGTTTGTTGAAAAGGGTTTGAATTTGCCACTTGACAAAGTGGGCTTAAAGTTTGTGAATTTGTCACCGCAAAGTGGGCTTAAAATGTACATTTATTGAATTATTCCAATTCTAACAACAAGCCTTCATCCACAGGCATTCAAATAGTTTTCACTTAAGCAAATAGCTAATGGTAGGATGCTAAACATAATAAAAAATCACACACAAAAGGTAGCTAAAGCAAAAAAACTCACAGATTTACCGACGTCTCTCGAACAGCTACAAAACAAGGTTAGTAAAATATGCATGATCTTATTACAGAATCCTAATGCAATTCACTCATGAGATGCACTAAAGATTCGGCTTCTAAATATGACATGTGAAACATTGCAAAACGTGTGATAGCGCACAAAATCATGGGATAATCAATTAAAGCATAAATATGCAAATTTAGCCAAATCTTATGCATGGGGCATGGATGTAAAGCAGGGATATGCATGGCATGTCAGATATAAACATATGTACAATTAGGGAAAGCGATTAAAGAATGGGATAGAAAGAAGCGGGATGGGGAAATTATTACAACACTTTAAATATTACAAATCCGAATGAGGGAGAGAGAGGAGGGGGAAGAAATAACAAAATAAAATCCTCACAAACACTCAAAATAAAAATAAAATAAAATAAATAAAAGAAAGGAACTTCAACTCAGTAACACCCATTGGTATCTTCCACTCATTTGTTTTTTACTGGAAATTGAGCCCGACAAATAAGCCCAAACCCAAAATCATGAAGCCCAACGTGTTAAACCTCCGGCTTGAAATTGAGCCTCCACAACCAAATCTTGCGACCTGAGCACAACCAGAGGCATTTCTGAGAGATTCTCATTGACAAAAAGCTTGAAAACAAGCTTCTCAAAGAACTCATTGTACTGAAAAAGATCTTCCAGCTCTGAGATTGTAACTTGGGTCGCCGCCTCAACTAGAACTGCACCACCATTATTGCACCATATATTGAGCTTTCCCTTGTTCGAATTCAAGCTCAGTCTGCCTGCAATTGGGTACCAGATCGACAGGGTCTCTTCTAAGCCGGTTTTTAGCCTACCGAAAACATCATTAACAGAAAAGTTTTGTTTTTGGTCAGCATTAGATGATGGTTTGTAGAAGAAACCAAATACATGAGAATTGGACACTATCTATCTAAATTTGATAGGCTGAGAAGTTGTGGAGGGTGCAAAGTTTTGGGGTATATAGAGACTGTGTTGCGCATGCGAATTTCCATGTTGAACAGCCATGAATGATATGTTTATAAAGAGAAGATGTGGGTTACAGATTTCTTCAAACATTTTTACTTCTACACTGTCTTGAGCCGATCCTTCTAACAACGAAGGATTAACAGCCTCAGCCTCACATCATTCATTGCTACAGTTCCAGTGACCAAACTTACACACAGTGATCCACAACGACCGGAAACCAAACTACACGAACCAGAAACCAACAGTACGTGTTCCAGTTCGCACACTTCTCTTCAAGGCAACCGTGGTCACCACCATCAGCAACAAACACGCGAGCAGACTGTGCATCTGCGTCAAACTTCCACCTGCAAAAACCTCGTGTGTGTATGTGTGCAGTGTGTATCCTGTTTTCAGCCCCGAGAGAGAGAGAGAGAGAGAGAGATTAGTGTAATCCGTCCCCTTTCGTCCCCAATGGTGTGTATCTTTGTGATATCTCCGCCCCAGAGAGTGATTTCTGTATTTTTCTATATGTTCCCCTCCACCCCTTGGCGCCTAGAGAGAGAGATAAGAGAGAGAGTGTGAGTGTGGGTCTCTCCAACCCGTGTGTGTCAATGGTGTGTTGGCTGTAATGCCGTGAGTGTGAAGTGTATGGTAACTGGGTATGTGTGCATGGGTGAGTGGCGTGTGTGAGAGCCGTGGGTGAGAGAGAGGTGTGTGTTAGCTGGGTGTCATGTGCATGGGTGGGAAGATCTTGGGTGTGTATGGAGTGGGTGAGAGAGAGGTGTGTGTTAGCTGGGTGTGTGTGTGTGTTTTGCTGGGTTGCCGTGTGTGCATGGGTGGTATGAGAGGTGGGTGTGTGCATGGTCTCCCTCTCCAAGCCGAGAGAGAGAGAGAGTTGTGTGTGTGTGTGTGTGTATCAGTGCATGTGTATGTGCCGTGTGTGGATGACAGTGGTGTTGGGTCTCCTCTTTTAGAGAGAGAAAGGCCGTGTATGCTTTTGTGTGTTTATATTCGAGAGGGAGAGAGATGAGATGTAGTGCTGCCTGCCTGTGTTGTTTATTAAACAAACATATCACCCCATGCCTTGAAGACCCCCCCAGGCCATGTGAACCTCTCTTTTGCTTTACATTTTTAAAATCAAAGTGGAGAGACAGAGGCCCCTTGTGAGCTGTATCCATGTATCCTTTTAAAAGTTCAACCTATCTATCATCTCCACTCTTGTTTTTCTTTTTGTTTTGTTATTTTCCACAATTCTAATCTATCTCCACCGAAAGTTGTTGTGTTTTATTTTCAAACTCCTCCACCATTTTTCAAACTTACTTCACCAAATTGAGTCCCTCCACTGAATTATTTTCCACTCAAAACTTATCATCCCTGACCCTCTCTTTTCTTTTCTTTATTTTCTTTTTCATTTTTTATTTTTTGTTTTGTTTTTGTTATTTTTTATTTCTAAAATACACCACCTCAAAAATATACACACACTCAAATTATATAAAAACATATAAAATTATAAAAATACAACAAAATAATAAACTATATGATATAACTAATTTGGCCAAAATAGGTGAGGTTTGGGATTTAAAATTTCAATTGATTTTTCAACTGAGAAAATCATAAAATGGTATATTTCAATTTTCATCAGGGGGTGGTCAAAACAAAGTGCCCAAGTCTTAGGGCCGGTCAAAATGGGGTGTCTACAGGTAGCTGTCTAAGTCTATTGAAGGTAAGAGAGCCTTATCACTAGAGGAAGAACTCTAAAAAATTTCTAGTAGGGAATCGGCTAGAATTAACGGCTCAGTCTCATTGCTAGCTGTTGGAGAGGTGGAAGGTATGTCAAAGAGACTAGCTAGCCTAGCTTCGAAGATATCCACCTCATCCATTAACATAAAAGGTGCAGAAAGAGCTCTGGTAGAAGGAAGAAATGACTGCATGGAATAAGAGAAGAAGGTGGAGTATCCTTAGCAGTCTCTATAGTTTTGGCTACCAGTTGGTCAAGAGAAAAGGGACTGGGGCTAGGCAAGGATAATGGACGATGAATTGGAGAGCTATCAGTACCTTCTCTATAGGAACCAGCTATCATCAAAGATGAAGTAACAGCTGGAATTTCCTTAGGAGGGGGAAGAGAAGCAAGGCTCGAAAGAAAATCAAATTGAGTAGAATCGAAAGATAAGTGAGGAAAGTATGGAGTCAAGCCAAAAGAAAGAGATGCAGGAATACTTGGCTTCAAGAAAGGTATGAAAAATATAAGGCCAGAAAGTGGGAGTATTATCTGAATGGGTTCCATGCTTTGAGGTTGTTCAACTTCAACTGAAGCTGAAGGAATCCTTATTGGGAGAGTAGGCAAAGTAGTTGTTACTGCAAAAGAAGAAATACAAAATGCATGCCTCAGTATTGAGAATTTGAGAAAGATGAATAGAAGTACGAAGGAACTTACTGGTTTCAAAAGTAGTGGCTATGATTGGAGAGCTGCGAAGAGTGTAGTGTCCAGCAGCTTGTTGTCTTCTTGCAACTTCTTTTTGGAGTGCATCAGCAGTAGCAGCTTCATCCCTGAGCATTTGTTGTTGGCTCTTTTTCTCAGCCCTTTGAAACACAATAAGTTCTTTAGAATGCTCTGCTTGCACTGCCTTAGTAGATGTTTCGTGGATGGGATCTCCAGTCAAATCAGCAAGAGAGACAGTCATTTTCTTTCTTCTTTTTAAAGGTGTCTCTTGTTCTTGTTCTGCCTCTTCTTTTTCTGCTTCTTCTTCTTCTGCTGCATGAACCACAGGCGCCTCCTCTTCAGGGTCAAGTAAAAGCTTTCTTTTCTTTTGTTGCTGTTTGCTCCTGAGAAGGTTTAAAGCTTGGACCTTTTGAGAAGAATCTCCCTGTGAGACACCCGCACCACTTATACCAAATGAAAAATATGTAAGGGTAAGAGTATTATAAAGGAGAAGAAGATAAAAGAAACAAGGGTACATATCCTTCTTCGAGGCAGCTCGAGTAACTCTAGGAGAAGTTGAGGTAGTAAGAATAGACTTTGTGGTGGCAAGCACAAGAACTGAAGTGGTAGGAGTAGTGGAAGATGTGACAACTCTAGCCTCTTTGGGCTTGGCTTGGGGCACATCCAGTACCATTGGTAGGTCTTGAGGAGGAATGACTAAGCGTACTTCCATGTTGGCCATCCACCAGTTCCGACATCTTTTCAATATGTTACTTTGAGGAATGAAAGGAAAGTACTTAAAGTCAATAAAGTCCTGGATAAATTTAGAAGTTGCTTCTTCTAATCTGGATCTTTAAACCTTCAAGTCCCTGCTGGTAAGGCTTAAATTGGTTTGGATGCAGAGAGGTATTGGGACCCCTTGTGAGAAACCAAATTGCCTAGCAAATTGGGCAGGGCAATAGGGCTCAGCAATGCATTTGTAAGCTTTGGGGTTCAGAGTCCCAAGAAACAACTCTCTAGGGATCATAATAGAGGTCCATATATTCTTGTGTTGGCGTGAAGACCAGAGCTTATCACTCAGAAAGGTCTTCAACCAGGATGAGCCAATGTTGGTAGGTTCGAAGGGACGGAAGCTATGAGAAGGAAGGGAAGCTGGGAGTTAGTGGAAAAAAGAAAAGTAAAAAGCAAAGGTAGAAGGATAAAGTGAAACGCTGGCTAGCCTCATGCCATGAGTAGTAGGGTTTGGCTCCAAAAACTTAAGGCATTTAGATTGTAGCTCAGTAAAATATGCAAAAAGCCAAAGCTGAAGTATCCAAAATGGACCTCCTTGATTGGCATCCAAGGGTTTCTCACAAAAAAAGGAACAAGCTCTATATACATGACCTAGAACATATGGAGCTAAGGCCACATTTTTTTGTAAGACAAGGGCTTTGGCAAGAGGGGCGAATTCAGGCATGATCCTTTGAGAAGAGGTGCAGAAAAGGAATTTGCAAAGCCAATATAATATGAAAGAAAAGAATTCCCTGTCAATCACAGGACCCTCTCTTTTATTCTTAACTTTGACAAAGTCACTATAGGATGAGTTAAGAGAGGGGAGAGAAAAAAGGGTTTGTAGGTCAGGATAATCTGGACCAATGGGGGTTCCAGTAGGGGACAATCCTAATAAATGACAGATATTAAGAACAGTAGGGGCCATCATCCCACATCTGAATTGAAAGAAATTAAAAGCGGAATTCCAAAAGCAAAGGGCAGCAAGTATTAAGAAAGGGTTCTCTGAAATAGTGAACCTGGATAATTGGAGGGCGTCGAAAAGACAGAGCTCTTAAAGGTCCAGAGTCCTATCAGGGACAACTCGATCATACCATTCTTGCCATTCTGGTCTTACCGTGGGCCAGCAGCGATGGGGGCGGTTCATCCTCCAGCTTCCCCAGTCAAGGCCACCTTCGTAAATGAGGCAATGGTCTTCTAGACGTGGATATAAAACTGGAAGCTCAATAGGAATCTCCCTGAAGATAGGCCTAAGCACATAATCTTGCTGCTCATGATGGCAAGGAATAAAGATGCGTCCGTCAATGGCGTTTTTCTTACCACCTTGTACTTCTCACACTCTGCGTCAATAATCCTTTTCAAGGTTACAGATGGACTTGCATGCTTTACGACTGGTATTTTCAAGGAAGAAGAAGCCATTGATAGAGAGCTTTCTCAGAGGACGAAGTCGGGAAAGAGAGTAGAGAGAAGAGGAAGGTCGGTAGAGATGAAGGGTTTGTGCGATAGACAAATAGGTGAATTCAGAGCACAAAATAAAAGGGTTTTAAACTTTTGTGTCTGAAAAATATACTCGGTCGTTTAACACAGACGGAATTCACAAAAAGTACTAAAAGTACGGATGCGAAAGGTTTCCCTCAATATTGATAGTTTTGGAGGGAAACACATCTCAATACTGATGTCAGCTTCGAAATAAAATATTTGGCTTCGAAGCCAAATTTTGGCGCCAAGATCCGATAACAAACAACTTCAAAGGCAAGGAGTCGACTTCGAAGCACATTCTATGCTTAGGGATGCAAGAATATTCAAGTATTCATCTACTTCAAAAGGATTAAGGGCCTGTTTTAGGGTTTGTCAGTGACAATAAAATCCTTCGAAGCAAAATTTGAAATACCTTAAGGTTAGAAATTGTTGTTCTAAGTGCTAGAACCAATAGTTGGTTTGATGATACACAAAATAAATCACTTTTTTTAGAGTAGAACAGTGCGGTTCTTAAAAGAGGTTTCCATATTTTGGAAAATGTAGACTATTTGATTGAAACAAAATTAGTTGATTTGAAATCACTTGATTGTATTAACCATATGTTGGAGAACTAGATATGATAAAATCGAGTTTCGAAGGGCAGAATTGATAAATTCAAAGCTTTGATTCTAAAAGGAAACCAACGAAAGTTGTTAATTACACTCCATAAGTTGGAAAAAAATTCAAATTGGGTTCTCAGTATTTCATTAGGTATGATCGAATTGAGATACGAATGATGAAATTGTTGGTTTTGAAGCCCTAAGTTTGTTTGACTTTGACAAATGGGGTAAAATCAGACCATGCCAAATAAAATAAAATATCTTAAGCTTTATTAAGACAGAAACGATTACATCAGAGGCCTTGCTTAGGCACATATTCAAGCTCATAAAAGTAAGGAACATAGTAAATGACAAGATCATGGAATTTGGTCCAGCTATGGTCGATAAACTTCTGTTCCTTTTTTATTCTATCTTCTATTTCCTCCAGGTTTGGTTACTGAAGTTGATGTGCTCTTACTTGACAAAAGAGTATTTTGGCCTTTATTTCAAATTCTGTTTCTTTTAACCCTTGTTCCATCTCATCCATATCCAAGTCATCTCAGCACGCAGAGTCTTTATTCTTGAAGTCATCATATTCTTCGATGAGGTTCTCTACTTCATACCAGGTATGAACTCGAAGGGCTGAAAGTTGGTTCAAAGACTGGGTGGTGGCCACAGAAGTTTGGTGCCAATGAAGAAGCAATGAGAGTTGGTCCAAAAACATCTGGAACTCTGCTTGGGCGATGGGGTTGAGGACATGACCCCGGGTCATAACATCACAAGCCCATCGAAAGTTCTTGAGAGGAACATCGTTTTCAAGAACATTGAAGGGCAAGTGAGAAAAGGCCGCAAGCAGAAGTTGGGCTTGCTTTCGCTGAGTTAGAGTAGGGGGAGGTGGAGGGTTATAGGGAGAAAAACTTGGTCCTTAAAGAGGGCAAGCCTCAGTTTCTCTATCCAGTGGGGATTTTGCAGAGAAGGCGGTATAGAAGCTTCCATCTCGAAAGAAGGAGGGAACTGGGGGGTGTTAACACAATCAAGCCAGTTAGAAGAGCAAAGCTTTGCCTTCTGGGCTAAGAACGAAGGGCTATACCCTTGTGCCTCTTCTGGACGTCGGGTAGCTTGTACTATCTTCGTAGGCATGGAGGATATGTACCATGCTATGAGCAGATTGTCCTCCAAACTGCGGCGACGGTCAATGGGTACATATGGATAAACCACCGAACTCCAAGCAAAGGGAGGGAAAGTTAGGGGATCAAAAATTCGACAAGTGATGATAGAGTCATTCTCTTAACTTAGATTCTTCAGGTTCTGGCCAGCTTCTCCAACTAGAAGCTCCAGAAGAAGAAGCTGCAGCCTCATCCCACGCAGAAGGTTTTGGGTTAGAAGAAGAGCTCCCAATATCCATGTTTGCAAAATTTTGGATTAAAGAATCGGGGATAACAAGTTTGTAGTCCAAAGGTTGATAATTTGCAAAAGCTTCCATGACTTGGATATAGGAAGGTGGGTAAAGATAGCCAATAAATGCATAAAGGTTCTTTCGAGGATGAACAACATCATCGAATAACTCTTCGTATGCTTGATCAATGTAAGAGAAGATTGGTTTAGCCATAAAAGATGTATCAGTCTTTTCGAATACTGGAATAAGTGGGGATGTTCAAAGGATTAGAAGAGAATTTAATGCAAATGATAAATGACGATTGCATTTCTGGAAAATGCAACGCCCATGCATGTTCTAAGATGTGGATAAAATACCTTGATCTACTAATATCACCAAGTATTGGGTATATTAGTGCGGGGGGTAATGTTGGCTACATATTTTGTATAAGCCAATTACAGTTCGACGCGTGGCTGAACAAGGCCAATACGGGAAAACAATTCAAGTCCTCAATTAGAATCACACACGTGGCAGTTAGTATTGGTTTTTGTAGATCTGCATAACACTGGATCAGCAAAGAGATGTAAAATGACGTGGCTTCAACGATTACTCATATTTAAATTCAAAATCAATGGGGAAACCTAACTGCAGATATGGCATAGTGGAACTAACTATAAGGCAACATGATCAGCGATCATGGAATGGTGGTTTGACGATTAGAAATACAGTTCGACGGTTGTCATTGAAAAGTATAAATAGCAGAGAAGGCCCCAGAAAGTGCCCCCAGACTCAGATCTAGAAAACCAGTTTATATCTATTTTATTTCCTTTCCAGTTTTTTTACATTTCTTGTTCTTTACATTTCTGTACTTCAAATTCTTGCACTGCACTTCGTTCATAGGAGTAGTTTCAAGTAGATTGTTGCTGTAAATCTCTACGAGGCTGATTTGAATTTTTGTAAGTCTTTCATTTTTCTTAATGAAATATTACAATTGTCCTTCCTTTAATTATTGTTTACTTAATTTTCCTAAACAAAGCCACCAGTAAAAGTCCTCTTCATTGAGGCTGAAAGAACTAAAACACAATCGTTTGATAATTGGTTGGCAATTAACATTCTGTAAGGGCTGATTGATCCTTACTGGCACGCTCACAATTACAAAAATAACCTTCGAAAGCCAAAAAGTCAACAGTACTGAAGTTTTTATTATTCTTATTTTATATTTTTAATTCCTAACATACATTCTTAAGACATACTTTTAACATTTCCATTGCACCTCACACCCACTTTTTAAACTAACTTAAACATAAATGAGTTTCACTTTTCACACTTTTTGTCATAGAATAATACTATATGTACCAATTAGTGTACTAATTGATGATGTGACATAATTTAAGAAATTTTTGGTATTTATAATTTGTAATTTATATAATGAGTGGGGTCAATAATAATATCATAACTAATATTGATACACTAGTTAGTACACTAATTAGTACATGTAGTATTACCATTTGTCATATAATACACTTTAACAAATAATTTTAAAATACTTTAACAAACAATTTTAACAACACTATTAGAGATGCTCTAAAGATTGTTTTGGAAATTAACTTTTTAAATAGTTTTTTAAATTTTTTACAAAAAAAAAAAGTGTATAAAAAGATTTTTAAAAAAAAGTTGATTTTTTTTAATAGTATTTTTAAGGAACCCTAAATCCATTCATGAGAGTATCCCATCTCTTCCTTTATAATACATTCTTACTCAAAATTAGGAGTTTTTTTTGTCAAAATATATCTCTAGCAATTCCCTTATCTACCCCCTAAAATATAAGTATTGCTACAGTGACTCCTTGTTTGTAAGGAGTCACTATAGCTCCCTCATAGCTGATAAATTCTTATTTTATATCTAATAAATTCTTATTTTATTTCGTTGAAAGCGCAAATATGTCTCGTGAGAACCTTGGAGCTAAAGAAGAAAAATGTCCAAAATTAACTTGATCGGTCGACCGCCCGATCAACCCTCTGTTTGTTTTCCTCTTCCTGCTATGCTGCGCCATGTTGTGTTGTTTGTTGCATGTGTATTTATTATTTTATTATTAAAAAAATATTTAAATTTAATAGTAATTAAAAATATTATTTTAATAGAATAGAGAAAGAATAGAGAGTTTATTAGGAGAAAATAGATGAAAAAGTGATTCTTAAAATAAGAAATAAATTTTTTAATAATATTTTAAGGTAAAATTTAGGCAATGCTCAAGGTCTAGAGATCGAGGACCAACGGGTTGAGATTTTTTTGCAACTACTTCTTTACTTGTGCTTCCTTTCCATAAATTACGAACGTTTGAGGACTTGTATCAATTTAGGAAGACCACAGGCCCTTCTCTAAAACCATTTTTTCCTCCATTTCAGCGTTACCCTATAAATACACACACAGTCGTCTTCTCAAAACCCTAGCCGCGACGCATCAAACTCATTCAGATTAGGGTTTGCTGATTCTCTCTCTCTCTACAGCCATGGTGAGTTCACATCCATCCTCCAATCTGCAACACAGTTTCTCTCTCTTAATCCATCTGTTAACACTCATCTTTCTATATGTATTTCTCTTTCTTTGTTAGGCGGAAATCGAAACAGAGGTGGCTACAGGACAGCCAAAGAAGAGGACGTTTAAGAAGTTCAGCTTCAGGGGTGTCGATTTGGATGCTCTCCTTGACATGTCCACCGATGAGCTCGTCAAGCTCTTCACCGCTCGAGCTCGCAGAAGGTAGAATTTTGAGTTTCTGATTGTGCATGTAGATATATATATATAGATATATATGTATTTTATGTATTGTTAAGTGGCTCTGATTGATCTGTTTTTATACAATGAAAAGGTTCCAAAGAGGCCTCAAGAGGAAGCCGATGGCTTTGATCAAGAAATTGCGCAAAGCGGTAATAATTTCAACTATTATTTTTATTTCTGATTGAGTTCGATTTAGATCTTGTATTGTTGTTGACTTGAAAATGGATTTTTTTTTGTTTTGATTTGAGATTGTGATTATGTTTGCGTGGCTGATTTCTGCTTGTTTGAATGTACTTTCTAAAACATTGTTTCTGTTTTTATTTTAAATTATATTTTTGGATAAGAAAAATCACAAAACACATTACTGGTGGGTGGTAGTTTTGAAATGTGAAGCAAAATTGAAGTCGGGGTGTGAGTTGTAATTTGATATGAAAAAAGTTAAGTCATTTGAAATGAAGCAAAAGTTCAAATATGATATAAAGTAGAGTTCTTCCAATTTGGAATTGCTCAACTCCAAATGACAATGAATACATGTAATTTTATTTTATTTTATTATTCATGCCAATATGTTTTTCGCTCTTGACAATGATATTGAAATGATTGCAATGATTTTTGGGGTTCTTATAGCTTGTGTGTATATTTGGAGTTTGGTGGCATATCTGTTGGAGAGATTTGTTGTGCATCACAAGTGACTAATGTTGCCTTGCTTGATGGACTAAGACACAGTTCCAAGTTATGTGCTAATGTGCTGTAATGAAATTAATTTTACGATTTTGTTTCATGTCATTGAATGCGATGAGATAATTGGAAGTATGAACTACGATTTTCTGAGATGTATTAGATTGCTTTTTGGTGCATGTTGTTTTTGATGTGTTGGACTGTTGATAAAGCAACAAGTTAATTCAAGGATGCTTGATTTTATACTAATCCTTTCTCAACAAATTTTTTTTTTCCTTTAAAATCAAAATGCTGCTCTCTCTTGGTATGCTTTTATAATGGTTATGAGAGTTTCTTTTGCTATGTGGGTCATTTGGGGAACTTCTAGAGTGTGGTACATGAGTTTGTTTAAATTGGGAGGATGCTTGTGTCTATTTTGCATGTGTGTATCTAAGAGCATCTCCAATGGGGATTCCAAATTTGTTAGCCGACAAAAAGTTGTAAAAGTGGGACCCAATTTTGTGTGTTAATTTAGGGGGAGAATTAGTGTTCTAATGGTGTAGTTAAAGTGTGTGTTAAGTAGAGTGAGTTCTATCTGTGTAAGAGAAAAATGATTAAAAAAGTTAGTGTGGGTTTGCCGCCAACTGTGTGTGTGTTGGCTTGCTAACATTGTTATTACAGTTAGCAAACATGTTAACCATTGTCGTCCAAATTAACAACAACGATAGCAAGTGTATTGGAGGAAGAAAAGTGTGTTATCTATATTAATATTTGATACTGATGGGCTCTTGGAGAGCTTCCAATAGCTCTTTAGTGTTGGGCATTAGGACACGGAGTTAATCCATTTTTCCCAAATCTCTAATGCACGTATTGTTGTTGTTGTTAACTTGCTCAATGGTTAACATTGTTGCTAACTGTGGCAACACAATTAGTAGACGGGGAGAGAGATAGGGGTGGTTAACATTGTTGCTAATTGTGGCAACACAATTAGTAGATGGGGAGAGAGATAGGGGGTGGGTTGTTTGGTCCCATAGGCTTTTTATAGTTTTTTTAATCATTTTTTTTCTTTGCACATATATATATGCAAGTGGACTCCATTCTTACCTAACACACATTTTAATTACACTATTGGAGTGCCTACTTTCTATCTAAATTAACAAAACACAGAAAATTGGGCCCGTTTTTTGTTGTATAATACATTTAACAAACAATTTTGGTGAGCCCATTGGAGATGTTCTTAGGGAGTGACAACACACTTAACAGTCCTAACGTTTATGAAGGACTCGTTCAGATATGTTCATTTGTATCAACTCTTGAAGGTTTCGTAAGATAAGATTGACTTCTACAAAATTGCTTAATTTTTGTTCATGTGGTGTCCATTGTTAAATCTCTGTTTTGAGAATTGTCCACATCATTTTTGTATATTGTGGAAGCTTGTTTTTTAACAAGCTGAACTAGGTTAAAAAACACAGTATTGTGTTAAATAGTGTTTGGAACAATTGATGTGTGCCATGGGCTATGTTATTTTGTTTTATGCTGCCAATTTTATTTACCAAGAGGGAGTCATATTGTTTGGTTTCCAAACTCAGGATTCACTTTTCAGAAAATTAAAATTTTTTGTTTTTCGTGTTTTTTTTATTTTTACTGAATTTTTTTTAATGTTTTAAGAAATTTTTTTAATTTTTAGATACACCTAACATGTATATACTTAAAAAAATATAATATTTGTGAATTTTTTTTTTTGGAAAATTCACTTAATATCAAAAATACGAAAAAAAATATAAAAATTCAGTATATTTTTCACATTTTTGTATATTTATTGATTTTTTAAAAATTTTTTTTTACAAATATTTTACTTTTTAGATATATCAAAATAAGGTGCATTTAAAAAAGTAAAAAAAAAAAATTGCTTAAAATTTTTAAAATATTTACTAAAAACAAAAAAAAATACGAAAAACAAAAACTTAATTTTCAGAAAATTGAAACCAAACACACTGATTAGCTTTGAAATTATTATTATTTACTGAGTAAAGTCATGTTAGCCTTTTACATACTTTGTTCTGATGTTTTGGATCAGAAACGGGAGGCTCCACCTGGTGAGAAGCCAGAGCTTGTCAAAACTCACTTGCGCAACATGATCATTGTACCGGAGATGATTGGAAGTGTCATTGGCGTGTACAATGGCAAGACCTTCAATCAAATTGAGATCAAGCCTGAAATGATTGGTCATTACCTAGCTGAGTTCTCAATCTCATACAAGCCAGTTAAGCACGGGAGACCTGGTATTGGTGCCACCCACTCCTCGAGGTTTATTCCTCTGAAGTGAGACATCTTTTTGGGACGGCTTTGGTTTTGTTGCTACCCACTTCTTAAAGGTATAATTCTTTGAAGTGAAGCATTGCCAAGCAATCTAGATATAAAAATGCATTTTGTTTTCAATGACAACTATGTTTATGAAATTTTTCTGCTTACTGTTTGCTTGATTAGTTAATTGAGTATGTCGCTGGATTTTAAGTTCAGATTATGGAAATCTAAACAATTTTTAGTTTTGAGTTTGTTGCTGTGGATTAAACAGGGTCATAATTTGATTGTTTTGTGATTCCATGAAAATGTCTTGTTGCTATTTATTTTTGTGCAGCACTGCAGGGTAAGTTCTTTGGGTTGTCTGTAATGTCATGGTCCATGTTACTGCATCCCTTCGTTGGATCTGAACTTCTCAGTTGGATCTGAACTTCTCAATTCACATCCTTCTTTGTGCTTCTTGCATATCAATTGTCTGGCCACATCTGAATGCGTCAATCATATTCATTTGGCATTTGGGTATCCATGGTAGATTTAGTTTGCTTGATGCTACTTCTTATGGCCTTATCTATATATTTTTCTTGTGTGGGCAATGTGACGGGATGATTAGATCTGATGGGTGCTGTGGCAAAATCTAAACACCCATTATATCATCTCCTAACTACCAAAACCTGCTGCTGCGACACAACCACACCTACGCCAAATCCTGCTACATTCTCTTGCCCCTGCCACAAGTGGCATATGGCTACCATGAGTGCACACTTTAATCGTCCTAAAATTTCATAACCATCTCAATCAGCCTCTTCCCTACCACCTGAACCGACAATCATCTACTTCTCTCTCTCTTGTGCACGTTCCTCTCTCTAACACAATTGAGCATTCATGATATTCTGGAGCTGTGGTAAAGAACAAGCTCTATTGCCTACATTGGGGTCTCGATTTGAGACCAAGACTCCCTACAACTAGTAGGGCACTATTGCCCTCCTGTGATCCAAAAAAAAGGTAGTGGTATATTTTATGTCTGCAAAATCTCTGGAGAAGAGGTTTTTAGGTGGTGGTAAGAAGTGGGTTTGTAGAAGTGTTAGCAGCAGATGATGACAACAATGGGAGGATGAAGTTGTGGTTGGAAGAGATTTTAGAGAGGTGGTTGTTGATGGTAGCGATGGTGGGTTTGGGTGGCAATGGACGATGATGAGAAGGGGGATTACGGAGGTTCTGTGGTGGAGTGAGGTGATGGTGTGAACTTGTGGAGGTTCATGGCAGTGGGTTTTGCTATCGTGTGGGTGAAAAAAAATAAAGGGGGAGAAAGAGCTGCAGTAGGGTTCTCCGATTGTGATTGTTGTTGGTGGAGCCAGGAGGGATGGAAAGGGGAGAGATTTTGCAAGGTTGGGGTGTCAGGTGAGGGAGGAGAGATGAGTATTTTATGAATAAAGCTAATTTGTCAATTAAAGTTATATTTTAGGTAATACGAGTAGTAAGGCTCTGATTCTATTTTAGCTAGTCAAGTCTGAGCCCATGGGTTCATTATAGGCGCTGATTCTATTTGTTCGTGCTTGTGTGTGTAATTCATTAAAAAAAATTAAATTGATTTCATTTCTGTAAGGGAACTACTAATAGCCCTCCCTTATTAGCTTAATTATGATCCTTGTCTTTTTAAATTTTTTATTACTATTTTATCCTAATAAATTTTTCTCATTTTATTTTATTTTGTTTTATTTGCCTATTCAACCCAAAAAAAAAAAAAAATTGTCAGCAATCCAAACCCCACTAACCATCATCAGCTCTGACTAGGGTTGTAACCCGGTCGGGTTGAAAGGTTGTTTAAATTCAGTTTAAGTTATACTGACATCTGTCCAGGCCCGTTTAAGCTCGAATTGTAACCCGAGGTTGCTTGTTCAAGCTTGATAAACCTGAATTGTCCGAATTGTATTTTTTATTTATTTTTTTTGTAGTTATATTATTAAATTATTAAAATTTGACTCTATTATATTTTTTTTATATATAAAAAATCATTAATACCATTAAAATAAATAATTTATATAATTTAAGAGAGATATTGTTATAGTAGTCTTTACAATTTATAAGTAAAATAAAAAAAATAAGATTTTATGTTATTTGTATATATAATATATATTTAATATGATTTAATAATCTAAATTGCTTTAATAACATATAATGGTTAATAATTTATATATATATTTAATATTTGTATGTATCCATATATGTATAATTTGGGTTTCGGATTGCTCGAGTTGTTTGATGTCTTTGTCTAAATTCGTTCAAATTTAATTTGGATTTTTGAATTTTTGTCCAAACTTGTACTGAATTTAAAAATATATTATCTAAGTCCTAAAAAAATTTAAACTGGGTTTGAGTTGCTTGGGTTAAGTCATCCAAATTGCACCCCTAGCTCTGACCACTGCCTGCCCTTACCCTTGCTCATTTGACCCTCTTCGGCAACCCTTATTCTTACCCTGCATTGGAATAGTCAAGTTGTTAGCATTACATTAAAATACATGAGTGGTGAGACTTGTTAAGACTAATTTTGTGTTGTTAAGTAATATATTGAGTGTTTGGAAAGTTATTATTTTAGTAGGTTAAAATTTTTTGTATTTGGAAAGATGATTGAATTTTTTTTAATTAGATGTAATATTTGTGAGAGAAAAAGTAAAATGATTATGAATTTGATGTGACATTTTGTCTTATTAGCTATTTTAATCTATTGTCTTTTTTGTAAATTTTAGCCTAAACTAGGCTAAAATTTTTCTTCCTAAACACCTCCATAGTATAAAAATGTGACAAGCGCAACATTATTTTTCTTATACTTTTTATATAAATTTTAATACTAAACAATATCTTAGAACATTTATATTGACAAATTGATAAATAATTACAAAGAAATTTCGTTGTTGTTACTATTATGGGCCTTTTTAATAATAGTTTAATAGGTTGTCAATCACGAAAATAAATGTTGTGTTATTTGTCCTAAATATATTTTTTTGGACACCCACGTCTTTGGCATTTACCTTACCAAAATTGGTTTTATATTTTTTTCCCCCCTTCTTTAAACCCCACTTCCTTCTTTGAACCCCTCTCCACCTTTGTCAACCCATTCTTTGATAGCCCCCTTGCCACCACCTCCGCCTTCGACAATCATTTACCCCCTACCTCTGGTACCCTTTCTCTTCTAGTCCCCAACCCTAGTACTTCCATCGCAACCTTTGAAATAGAGAGAGAGAAGTGTGAGGGTTGGGGGTTTAGTGGACAAAGGCATAGAGGTGCTAAGAAGGGGCGAACGAGGGTAGGGAGGTGGTAAGGCCAAGTTTGGCAACACCAAAATAATTCATCTTTTTATCTTTTTTTCATTACATCACCTTTCTATTTTTCTGCACATTTTTTTTTGTAAAAAGACAAAAAAATGCACTTATTTAAGTCATCTTAAACAACCCCTAAGTAAGGGTAGCTAGAGACGGGAATGTGCGAGGGGCCAAAGCTATTGATGGTGGTTGGGAGGTTAAAGATGGAAATAAAATTGGTATTTTATAATAGGGTAAAATTGTAATAAAAAAATATAATGGGGTGAGGATCTGAAGAAATTAGGTGTGAGTAAGCATTCTGAAATGTCAAAAAAATTAGAATTTCAATTTATATTTTTAAATATTTGAAACCATTTTTGTAATTCTATACATTAGTTTGCATTTTAGTACTCTTTTTAATGGAGACTAATGAGCATTTTCCTATTATTAGCAGGAAGGTTCCGGAGCCAATTACTTCTTATTCTAAAAAAAGTACTCGTAATCTCCCACGGGTAGATTGATGTTTCAACTCTAAAATATATTCTTATAGTAGAATTTTGGTGAAATGGTTAATCCATTTTTCTTACATCATGTTGTCATCAAATTGAGTGCATGCAAAGAATTTAGGTAAGCAGTCAGTTTCAATCTCAAGAAAATGAAAATAACCAGACCAAGCTTCTTAGTTGCTTCTTCATTGTTACAAATTACAATTAACAAGATTCACAAGTATATGGGTAAAAAAAAAAAAAGAAAAAAGTACTAAACAGAAAAAGACTTGTATTAATTGTCACATGGTGATTATTATTATGTGAGGAGTAATGCTAAAGATCTTAACGCCGTGTTTGGTTGGGAGATTTAGTAAGAGATTTAGAAAGAGAAAGAGAAAAGGTAGGTGAAATGTGAATAAAATATATTTTATTTAATTTCACACATTTTCTCTTTTTATTTTCAAGTTTCTCTTCAAATCCTCTAACCAAACATAGCGCAAAAGTTCTATCAAAATTTTTATCAAATGCCGCACATGGATGTGGGATTCATACCATGTGGGTCTCACCTCATGTAAAACATTTGATAAAAATTTTGATAAAACTTTTAGGATTTCTAACATTTTTGCCATGTGAATTTGGTTAGCAACTTGAGGGGCATTCAAATTCTTTGGACTGGCTTTGGAATTTCTTCAGATTGGGACCTGAGTACGAAGTTTCATCTCAACTTCAAATAATTTTCTCTGCACAGCCTTTTCCACTTCTTCGGCATCAATCTGAATATCAATAATTCACAACAACCAACAAAGAAATGTCAACAATTGTGTGTGGCCAAAAATTATTCACTGCACCAAACCACATTTGGTCAATAATCATCCACAGTTAAAATATACGATAGAAAATGGTACATCGGTAACCAAACTTTACAAGCAAAGAGAAAGGATCTTACAAGAAAATTTTTAACAGAGGGTTTGATTTGTCTGGAAGGTGTTCCTGGGTCTTAGAAGGTCTATTACGATTCTATTTCGATAATTTAAACGGTTTATTTTGTCGGTTTTATGTGTAGATCATTCATGAAAAAGTCAAATTAATCCAATAATCATAATTATATAATTTTATTATATTTGTTTTTTAGAAAATAAATAGTATGTTTTCAAAATTATAATTATTGTTTATTTTTTTGGAGACAAATATAATAAAATTATACAGATATGATTATCGGATGAATTTGCTTTTTGTGTAAATGATCTACACATAAAACTCAACAAAATAAATCATTTAGATTGTTAAAATTGGTCCCCTGTCGGCTCCAAGGGACCCAATAACACCTTTCCGTATACACAACCCTCTCTCTTAATAAATGTTCTAAAGACACTTACTAATAAATTAATAATATTTGTATATCTTCTATGAAATTTTTTTTTTTTTATTTATTATTGATTATATTTTACCACTTTATTTCACTTACTAACTACATTAATGCAATAAAAATCATATTTAATGTTCATCTCACACTCCTTACACCGACTAAATTTCAAGTCAATATGAGGGTAAGAATCTTCTTATAAATCTCAAAAGTAGAACGAGCTTGGTTTTGGAAAGTAGCTCTTTAAATGGATTTTTGGTTAAAATATAAGAAGAGAAAAATTAAAGTATTTGAGAATAATTTTTTAATTTTTTATGAAAAATATCTAACACGTATAGAGAATGAGAATGAATTTTTAATTTTTTTTTGTATATATTTTTGGTCTTTTAATTTTTTTAATAATTTTTTAACTTTGTAAATATGCAAGTGGCCAATGATAAATGGTAAATTAGCATCCAGTGGTAACTTAAAAAAAAATAAAAATAAAAATACATAAAAAAATTTAAGATTATTATTATAAATTTTGACAAAATTTTCCACTAATTTGTAATATATTTTTGAAACATCAACTGATATGTTATTTTCCATGATAAAACAGAAAAAATAAAATAAAATAAAATAAATAATGAAGATGTAAACAATCTATATAGTGGCACACGTGATACCTACACATTTGATTAATTTATTTTAAGAAAATAAGATTATAAATTGTATGACTGAATTTTCAATTTAAAAATTAAAATAAATTTAAAAAAATAAAAAGCTGATAAATTTGAAAACAATTGACTTCAACACCAACTCCTTACTTCACATACATAAATAGTATCGATAGACGGATAGAATAATGGAGGAGGATCCCCTCCAATTGCATTGGAGGATGTTTTTGTTTGGATTCATAGTTTCTATGAGTCTTATTTTGATAATTTAAATAATTTATTTTGTTAGATATTTTGTCTATTTCATTTACATAAAAAATTAAGTCGGTCCGATAGCCATAACTTGTTCAATTTATTGTATTTTTAACCAACAAAAATTATAATTTATTTATAAAAATACAATTTTTTTGGGTTAAAAAATGATAAATTAAACAAATTATAATTATTAGATTAACCTAATTTTTTGTGTGAATGAAATATATAAAATATCTAATAAAATGAACGATTTAAATCATCAAAATAGGACCGTGATGGGTTGCACGGGTCCAAACAACACCTAATGTAAAATCTAAACGAAAGGATATCCTCTTCCTAGAATAATATAGTATAGACATATAATAATAATAATAATAATAATAATATTTTGGAGAGAGAGAGAGAGAGAGAGAGAGAGGGGATAATGACCTGGGTTTCAATCTCCAACACTGCGGATAATTCCTTATCTGAAAAAATTGATTGGATGGCTATAGTTTCGCAGCCCATGTTCTTCAAACATTTTAAAACCTCCAACATAGAATCGATCCCAGATGAAGGATCAGCTACCCTTAATCTGATCTTAGCACCCTCTATCTTCCTATCTTCTCTTGCCCCTAAAATGGCCTCAATCTCCCTATTTCTCCTCTCAAGCTCTGCTTTATTCTTCTCCAGCTCTTGCACTTCCTTAACTGCCACTTGAATAATTGAATTCTTATCACTCTGCACATACAAAAATACAAAAAACCAATTGAAACTATCAGCCCCATTTCGACCCAAGAAATTGCCCAATTAGATGATCTCAGGTGATTGGGAGAGAATGCCAATAAAGATGATGAATGATCTTTACACGTACCATAGATAGATAATATGTGTGTGTGTGTACGGTGTACTATACATAGTACACACAAACCTGTAAACATTCAAAGCTGCAAATGTATGTATGGGCTAAATATACAGCAACCAGTACAGAACAGATGGTCTAACCTTGGTACCAGGAGGCAACAGAGTGCGCAGCCCTGAGTAACTATGCTTCTGTCTCTCCCTCCTCAACCTCTCATTAATCATGTGCCGGTAAGACCGCTCTCTATCCGAATCTTTACTCTCCATCATCGGACTCCAATTCTTCCTCAAAAACTCTATCATTCTCTTGTTTACACTCTGATTATTCAATTTCACAACCCAACTTTCGCTCCCAAAACCTCCTTCTAATACGGGTCGCTCTTTGTATCTGACAAAAGCGCTTTGCTTCACCGGTAAAGCGAAAGCGCTCTGGTTCCCCAATAAAGCCTCCTCTTGGTTTGGGTATCTGACAAAAGCGCTTTGCTTCGCTGGTAAAGCCTCCTCTTGGTTTGTATGTATCACAAAAGCCTCCTCTTGGTTTGTATGTATCACAAAAGCCTCCTCTTGGTTTGCATATCTGACAAAACCGCTTTGATTCACTGGTAAAGCCTCCTCTTGGTTTGCATATCCTAGTAAAGCACTCTGGTTCACAGGTAAAGCTTCCTCTTGGTTTGTGTATCCTACTAGACCGCTCTGATTCACCGGTAAAGCCTCCTCTTTGTCTGTACATCTAACAAAACCGCTCTGATTAGCCGGCAAAGCATCATCTTCTATCCAATAAATCGGACTTCGCGAACCGTACTGAAAGAACTCTTCCATACTGTCTTTTTTTTCTTCTTCTCTTTGGTGGGCTGTGTTTTACCCGGGGATTTCAAATTTGGTTCCAACGGCTATTATAACTGTCTCCTGGAATGGAGTTTGCCTGAAAAAAGTCATAAAACACGCATTTAACACGTGGTCAAATGTTCACGTTCTTTTATTTGTTTTTTTATGGGTTTCTTGAGAAGGTTCATGGTTATAGTCCAAGCTGATTCTTCATTTGCGTGGTGGTCAAAGAGTGTACAGCGTATACACGTGTGTTTATATATATAGCCTATAATTGATTGATTAAAATTCTATGGGTAAAAAGTCATCGTTGATCAACTGGTTCTAGGAAGAAGAGGAGACCAACTAAATTGATGAAAGTCTTGCCAACTCTATTTTTCGAATAACGGCTATAATATGAATATATCACATCAACTAGGACATATGTATGCATGCTTCTAACTCTCAACATATATGGGGTTCTATTTAAGGTAAACTATTGATAGGTTTTTGATAATCAGACTTGATTTTTATTAAGAGATTATTTGGGGTGTCCTAAGTCTACTTTTTATCTTTTTAGATTAAAAAGTTGAGGAAAAAAATATGGATGTTTGGGTTAATTTTTTGACTTTTTATGAAAAAATGTATATTAAAAAATTGTATAAAGAAGTGTGTAGGAGAAGATTAGAGATGTGTGTTGTACAGCCGTACAATCTGTTGAGCCGAATTGGTGGTAATAAATTATTGGCTATTTTTTGGGTATTGCACTGGACGGTTTTGTTCGGCCCGTGGGGGCCATCACGCGTCCCATTTTGATAATCTGAACCGTTCAATATGTAGAACTCGTCGAGTACTAATGCCTACAAAAAATCATGTTGATCGGATATCGATAGCTATCTGATCAGATTTGGTTTTTTTCAATCATTAATTATAACACCATCTATTTTTTTTTATAGAAAACTGATTTGATCATGTATATCGATATCCGATTAATGTGATTTTTTACAAACATATAGTACTCAACGAGTTCTACACATTGACGGTTCAGATTATCAAAACGGGACCTGTGATGGGCCCCCACAGGCCGAACAACAGTGTATGAAAATTGCACCAAAACTGTGCAATTTTGTTCGGCCACACGCAGCGTTGCACTGAACAGTAGTGATTGCTAAATTGTACTTTTGTATGGAAAATTAATTTTTCAATATTTTTTTGGGTAAATATTGATAACTTTTTAACTTTTTGAGTAACTTTTTGACTTTTTTGGCTTTTTGCGGAAATGCCAAACTTAGCCTAAGTCTTATTGAAAATATGTCATAATAAAATTATCACTAAACATAATTTTTTGTGATGATTTTTTGCATATGCTGTTAAAAATTGATAATTAGTAACTTTTTTTTATCATGATTTTTTTTAATTTATAAATTTGTCCTTAAAACTTAGAATTAGTGACATTTTTCTATGATGATTTTTTATAGTTGAAAGTTAAAAATTAGTGACTTTTTTGTAACTATTTTTTTAAGATGTCGCTAAAAGTTATAATTAATGACATTTTTTATGACAAAATTTTCAAGTTATTGCTGAAAATTAACAATTAGAGACTTTTTTTAATAGTGTTTGATGAAAACACAATTAATTATCATAGGACCTATTGAACAATAAATCCATCTATTAGAACTTACATGTAAGTCTCTCTTTTTTTTATTGAAAATGCTAAAAATAGTTTTAAGCAAGGTTGTAAGTATTAAAAATATGGCTATGTTTGGCATAAATTTTTTGGATTAAAATAGTCACAAAAAGATAAAATAGGTTAAAAAGTAAATAAAATAAAATGTTACATTCAAACCATAATCATTTCATTTTTTTCTCTCATAAAAGTCAAAAAAGCAAAAAAGTCCATTCCAAACGAAGTTTTTTAGCCCCAGGCTAAATAGCCAAAAAGTTAAAAAGTCAAAAAGTTAACAAAAAAATCCAAACGAAAGCTATGTATAGTGAAATTTAATGGATTGTCTTGGTGATTAAGGCATGGAATTTAGTAGAGTGCTTGCTCTTATGTACAAATAATTTTTTAGGACTAATCCATACAGGGCTTTGTCTAGCTTTAATTAGGCCCTTGCTAGTAAATGGTGAGATTGGTTTCTCGAATTAGTCGATCTATTAGATTAGATATCGAGTTAAAAAAAATATAAAATATGTATGGCGATTATAGGGGCGTAATTTTGGTCTGGCCCAGCCCGGCCCATGTCGGGCCTTGCGGGCTCTTGAAAAAAATCGGGCCGGGCCAGGCCGACTCACGGGCCAGAAAACTAGGCCCAGGGGTATTTGGGCTGGCTTGTGCGGGCCTAAACAATTTTTAAATTTTTTTTTTAGTTTTTTCCACCAAAATTTTATTATTTTCCATTAAAAATAACACTGGGCCTCGGGCGGGCCAGGCTTCAAAACGATGGCCCAGGCCTTGGCCCAAGGCCTCGGGCTAGGCTTGGGCTCCGACCTAAACGGGCCTTAACGGGCTGGGCCCACCTTGGGCCACGGACGGGCTTCGGGCCGCCAACGGGCCATGGGCCAAAATTACACCCCTAGGCGATTATGATATTTTGATTTCGTGTGGTTCTTATGATTAGCAAGACCATTTATTTATTCATTAAAAAAAACATTGCTATACAAGTCTAAAAATTAGATCAATTTTTTAAATTTAATGATGTGGCAATCAATTAAGATATGTAAGGCAATACTCTCTATCATAAAGAAGTTATTGGTTGGTCCAGGGAAACGCCACGTGGTTCTTCACATGCATTGTGATTGGTAGAGGGAATAGTGCCTATGATTTTGGATTGAGTGATTGGGAAATATGAGGGGGCATGGTGGTTTGTGATTGGCCAGGGGCATAGCCATGTGAAGCCCCTAGACCAACCAATAATTTTTCTCTCATCACATATTCTTTAATCATCAACCAATCGTATCACTTATATGTCTAGAAAATAGATATAAAAAATGAGTTATATATTATTTTCTTAAAAAAAAAAAAAAATTAATGGAAAGGGTTACTTGAAAACATGAATGCTAAACAGTTTTTTTTTTTTTTTTTTTTTGCTTTTTTTTTGTTTGTTTTTGTTTTGTTTTTTGCAAATGTGTCGATAATTATGCTTTCAAAGTAAAATTTTGTTGGTTCACCTCCCTTAACTTTTAAAAAAATACAATTAATTTTACGCTTTTGACAAAATTACATTAATCTCCCTTGAGGTTTTAATTCACATAGCAGTTAGACAATTTTTTATTGATAATTCGTTAATCGTATGAATGAAAAAAATGATGTCTATCTACTATTTGTATTAATTTCGATTGTTTTAACCTTACTAAAAGGAAGGTCAATATAATTATGTTAAAAGTGTTAGATTAATTATATATTTTTTTAAATTTCAAAAG
The DNA here is from genome assembly GCA_030407325.1 of Camellia japonica. Lineage (NCBI taxonomy): Eukaryota > Viridiplantae > Streptophyta > Magnoliopsida > Ericales > Theaceae > Camellia > Camellia japonica. The sequence goes on along the minus strand of JAPPVO010000031.1, from coordinate 170,248,420 downwards.
AGGTGAATGTAATTTATCTAATTTGTTAATAGTCAAAGTATTGCATATTAAAAATGTGATTATAATAATTACGTTCTCACTAGTTTTTAATGTGAACACAAATTAAAAAACGTAGTAGTTACTAGTTATATTTTTAAAAATAGGTAGCAATCATTCTTTCACATAGTTTAGAAAGTATATTGTAAAGTCACTACCAACATAAATAAGTTTTATAAAAAACTTGTTTGTTTTTAAATAACTTACGTAGTTGCTCAACTTGTTGGATCAGGTCAACTTTTGACCTATAAAAAATTCTTAGTTGTGGGCGCCGGATAATGTTGATGGACATATGAGAAAGACGAATAACAGGTTTGAGGATAATCAGGATAAATATTGTATTCGGCTCCGTCCTTGACAATGCCAAAGCTGAATAAACTAATCGGCTGTAAAACCAGTTGAACAAAGGCCGAATAAATAAACGTGCAATAGATTAAAAGTGGGCCCGATCTTGGGGCCCAAAGAAAGATATAAATAGAGGAATATCAGTCAAAGAAAGGTATGTGAGAACAAGTAATATTAACTTGAGATACAAGCAACTAAGAGAGTATACACTGACTTATCCGTCGGAGTGCTAATTCCGGCACCCCCGACCGGAATGTCCATTCCTTTTCAGGTGACTAGCTGAGGATCAAGAGCGTCTTACAGGATCCAGAGAGTATTTTCAAACCATATCTCCACATTAGCCATTGCGATTTGAAAATGAAATAGAGGTCAAAAGAAGAAGGACAACCTTTCATTATGCAAATCACACCCAAAATTCTCCAAAATTAGACATAAATTAAGGTAGTATTTATTGGAAGTCATTACTAACTCTCCTCACACTACAACAATATACTTTTGGTGACTAAAAAATGTTATCCCAGATAGGCAACCCAAGAGGGGGTGAATTGGGTTATTAAAATTTCACAGTATTAAAATTAACACAATATTCAGAATTTTAATAAATAAAAAAAAACAGAATAATAATTATCAATATGAACGTAAGAGAGATAGGAGAGAAAATCAAATACTGCGATTTATTGGTTCGGCACGCGGCCTACGTCCACTCCCCAAGAACCTCCTTGAGAATTTCTTTACTATCAATTGAATAAATACACCACCAAGCTTGTGGATTTGGCACAGGACTTACTCTTATCTATTGAGCCTCACTCAACAATAAAAGCCTTACCCTTACAAAATCTCTCTAAAAAATAAGGAATAAGAATAAGACCCTCTTTTACAATAATTCTCTCACAAAGAGTAGATATGAAAGTGTAAGAACAAATGCTAGACTTAGATCTGAAAGTGAAAGAGCAGAATACAATTTGGAGCTCATAGAAAATTTTCTCTTCAAGTTCTTGATTTTTTCTCCACACACAATACTTCTATTTATACACAAAAATATACTCGTTGGACGCTCCTTGCTGACGTCATGGCTTACATAAGCACGTTCCTGACGTCATGGCTTACATAAGCACGCTCCTGATGTCATGGCTTACATAAGCACACTCTTGATGTCATCGCTTACATAAGCACACTCCTTGATTTGAATAGTCAGCAAATGTAAGAATTAAAAAGATAAAAAATAACTGATTTTTTCTTTTTGTTTTTTCAAATATGGAGCCACCGTTTTTGTAGACAATTTAATACAAAGTTCACAACTTTCAAACAAACAAATAATTTTCTCCATCTAGTTTATAATATATATATACATATATATATATATATATATATATATATATATAATCCATCTTTTTCTTCTTGTTTGATTATAATAAGATATAATCAATGTAGTGTGATATGATATAATCAATGTAATGTAAAAAATTTAATAGCGCACGTGATGTATTCTATTTATATTATATGCAATATATATATATATATAATATAATATATATATATATATATATATAATGTTCTAATCAACTATTTGCATACAGAAAAAATCTCTTTAAATGATATTTATGATGGATCTGAAAATGTATGCCATCTTTAAAATATTGTATATGTTGTAGAGATTTTAAACTAAATATATTCTACCACTCCATATTAATTTTGTCAACACAAGACAACCCATCAATATCAAATTTGTCAAAAATACAACCAACCCATCATTTTTGTCAAAATAATATACTTAATCAATTTTTAATTTGGTCAAAAAGTGAATAGTGATCAGCCTCAATTTTTCAAAAAGTGAATAGTAAAGTTTTCAAAAATATTTTTATTTAACTAATATTTAACAAATATATATATATTTTAAAAAGATAATATTTTGTGTCAAATAAATATATACATTAAAAAAATCTAAATTGTTACAAATAATATTTTAGACATCATCAAAATTAAATAATATGATTAACAATCTCCCCCTTTTTGATGATGGCAATATTTGTATGGATTTGACACAAAATAAAATTGACAAAATATTTGATAACCCTGCAACATATAATTTTCAAAAGCAATCATATTTTTTCTCCCCCTTTGACATCATCAAAATAAAGATGAAGATAAGAAACAAACACATTTGATACAATAATCTGAGCGGCCAAAATAAATAATAGGCCGTCTGTCTTGTCGGAATCATTGTGGGGATTTTGGAGCATCTCGAGCGCAGGAATATTGACAAACAAAAGATTTGAGCAGATATAGCAGATATGCATCGAGTAATGGATCAATGGAGTGTATAAAAAGTGACACAGATCAGAGGCAAAGATACGAAATCATCAAGTGTTTGAGAGAAAAATTTGTTTTAGCTTCTTTTGTAATCATGTCATTTCTTACCTTATCGATCAATGAGTCGGACCTGCATGAGGTGCCTGTAATGCAGGCAAATGAGAGAGTACCAGTGACGCAGGCACATGCTATGCCTGTAAATGAGGGTTCTAGTGTTATTGGCAATCGAAATGATTTCGATGCTATTAATAACACTATGGCTCTTAGTACACAGGCCATGACTGCAGTTTCCAATATGGCGCGACGATTACAAGCAAGAGTACAAGAAAATCAGCAATGGAGAGATGAGGTGTGCTTGTTAAAACAACAACTAGTTAATATGTGTAAGGAGAAGAAAGAGCTAAAAAGGAAAAATGCACAGTTGGAGAATGCAGTGCATTATTATTGCAACGGTGATAATGCCAAGACTCACAGAAATCGAAAATAGAGAGAGACATGTAAAGAGGCTCATGAAAAATTGTTGAGAGAAGTGAAAAGAAAAAATCTGTGAAGCCTTCTGAAAATTTACATGTAATCGAGTAATATTTTCTTTTTCTGAAATAAAATTGCGAGCATTTCTTCATTTATTTATTTATTTATGTTATTATTATTATTTTATTATTATTATTATTATTATTATTTTTTAATTCTGTCGTTGCACAAAAAAAAATTTTGTTTGTTGGTGCAGATAAGGAGTATGACAGACAAGGAGTAAAAAAAATATATACATATACTCCCCTAAAAATTATGCACAGAATCTACACATGCCCTCTTTTTTTTTTTTTTTTTTATAGTTTTATAATGAAAATATATGAGTCTCCCCCTAAATTAATGCACTAAAATTACATAAATTTGAAGAAAAGAAACGAATTACCAATCTATAATACCAAGGGCCCTTAAGATCTGGCCATAAACAACTACACCAACCAAGTGCACTAGCATAAAAGGAGAAAATAAAAATAAAAACAAATTCTTCAAATAAAGTAGAAGCAACCATTATTAAATCCAAGAGAATTTGGAGCACATATAACAAGTAAAAAATACAACACAGTGCAACAAGAATTTTAACATGTTGATCGGTGATGACCTTGATGATCGGAAGAAATGGAGAAGATTGGGTAGATCGGTGGCGAATTTGTATAGATCGGCAATGGATCTTGATGGATCAGTCACGGATCTTTGATGGATCGGCGATGGAGCTTGATGAATTGGTAACGATGGTGATGCAGATTTCGGGTGGAGAAGTGATGGAGTTCGATGGATTGGTGAGGGATTTGGGTGGATGATGGTAGTGATGAAAGTGATGGATGATTTTGTGGATGGTGGAAATGGTTGTAGACGATGGTGAACATGGATATGGAGTCGGCTGAGGAAGAAGGGGAGAGCGAGAGATCAAGAGAAAGAGAAAAAGAGAGAGTAAGGAGAGAGTGGCTGAGAATAGAGACGAACGAGAGAGAGAGAGAAAAAAAAATTATATATATAAATATATGTATATTATTATTATTGTTATTATTTTTAATTATTATTACTATAGTTATTTTATTTAATTATTTATTTACAAAAAAAAATCATTTTTTCATATACACATTATCTTGGAGTATTCATCATACCAAGTTCTGTTCTAATATAACAAAATTGTTCTTCATTGAGAGGCTTGGTAAATATGTCAGCTAATTGACGATTTGTAGGCACAAATTCGAGTTCAATGTCACCTTTGAGTACATGATCTCTTAGAAAATGATGCCTTATTTCAATGTGTTTAGTGCGTGAGTGCTGAATAGGATTTTTTGAAAGGTTAATGGCACTTGTGTTGTCACATTTTATAGGAATTTATCATAGTGAAGTCCAAAATCTTGAAATTGTTGTTTCATCCAAAGCAATTGTGCACAACACCCAGCAGTGGAATTATTCTGCTTCAGCAGTTGACAGAGCCATTGATTTTGTTTTTTGCAAAACCAAGAAGTAGTGAGTGTCCAAGAAAATGACAAGTGCCACTAGTGCTTTTTCGGTCAAGTCTACATCCCGCAAAGTCAGCATCTGAGTAACCAAAAAGTTCAAAGGTGGTTCCCTTAGGATACCATAATGCCCAATTTTTGAGTGCCAACAAGATATCTGAAATCGTTTGACTGCGGTGATGTGTGACTCTTTCGGTGCGGATTGAAACGTGCACACATACAACACTAAACATTATGTCGGGCCCTACTTGCAGTAAGATAGAGTAAAGACCAATCATACCTCGATATTTCTTTTCTCTACAGGTTTTACCTTGCTCATCTTTGTCGATTTTTATCGATGCGCTCATTGGAGTTGCTGCAGGCTTTGATGATTCCATTTCAAATCTTTTGAGTAGATCTTTGATATATTTCGTTTGATTTAAATGTATTCCATCATTAGTTTTGTTTAATTTGTAGACCAAGAAAGTAATTTAATTCCCCCATCATACTCATTTCAAACTCACCCTGCATGTCTTTAGCAAACTCTTTGCACAAATTTTCATTAGTAGCACCAAAAATGATATCATCAACATAAATTTGAACAATTAGCATATCTTCTTTTTTGATTTTTATAAAAAGTGTTGTATCAATTTTTCCTCTACAAAAACCTTTGTCAAGTAGAAAATTACTCAATCTTTCATACCATGCTCTAGGAGCTTGTTTCAAGCCATATAAAGCTTTTGAAAGTTTGAAAACATGATCCGGGTATTTATGATTTTCAAAACCGGGAGGTTGTTCAACATAGACTTCCTCCGAAATATACCCATTTAAAAAAGCACTTTTAACATCCATTTGATATAATTTAAAATCTTTAAAACACGCAAAAGCAAGTAACATTCTAATAGCTTCAAGTCTAGCAACTGGTGCAAAAGTTTCATCAAAATCAATTCCCTCTTCTTGATTATAGCCTTGAGCTACTAATCTAGCTTTATTTCTAGTAACAACTCCAGATTCGTCCATTTTATTTCGAAAAACCCATTTTGTACCAATAACGGGATGATCCTTAGGTCGAGGGGTCAAAAACCAAACTTCATTTCTTTCAAATTGATTTAATTCTTCTTGCATTGCTAAAATCCAGTTTTCATCATTTTCAGCTTCTAAAAATGATTTTGGTTCAATTTGTGAAACAAATGCTAAGTTACCACAAATATTTCTAATAGAGGAACGAGTTTTTATACCTTCCGCCGCATCACCTATGATGAGGTCTTTGGGGTGGCCATGAGCATACTTCCATTCTTTTGGTAGATTTGAGTCACTTTCTGGAAGAGCATATATTTCTTGAAGTTTCTCCATTGTCATTTCTTCTTCTTGTTCGCGTAATGGATTTTCTTCATTTTCCTTTTTGTAAATGCTCTCCATGCTTGGTTGATTTTCTACAATATCATTACTTACAAGATTCTTGGAAATAATATCGTTAGATTCATCAAAAACAACATGCACAGATTCTTCAACAAGTAGAGTTCTTTTATTGAATACTCTATAAGCTTTACTAGACATAGAATAACCAAGAAATATAGCTTCATCCGATTTAGCATCAAATTTTCCTAAGTTATCTTTATTGTTATTTAATACAAAGCATTTACAACCAAAAGCACGCAAGTGACTAATATTAGGTTTTTTCCTTTCCAAAGTTCATAAGGGGTTTTCTTAAGAATAGGTCTAATCATGGCACGGTTTATAACATAGCATGCAGTGTTAACAGCTTCCGCCCAAAAATATTTAGGTAAATTATTTTCACAAAGCATAGTACGAGCCATTTCTTCAAGAGTTCTATTTTTTCTTTCAACCACACCGTTTTGTTGAGGAGTCCTAGGGGCTGAGAAATTATGATCTATTCCTAAGTTATCACAAAACATAATAAAATCATCATTTTCAAATTCTCTACCATGGTCACTTCTAATACTACAAATATTAAGATTTTTCTCATTTTGAATTCTTTTACAAAGTTTTGAGAAATTATAAAAAGCTTCATTTTTGTGTGCTAAAAATAATACCCATGTATATCTAGTATAATCATCAACACAAACAAGGGCATAAGATTTTCCTCCTAAACTTAATGTTCTAGATGGTCCGAATAGATCAATATGCAAGAGTTGAAGCGGTCTAGTAGTTGAAACAATATTTTTGGATTTAAAAGAAATTCTAGTTTGTTTTCCAAATTGACATGCATCACAAAGTTTATCTTTTTCAAAAACAATTTTTGGTAAACCTATGACTAACTCATTTTTTGAAAGTTTGGAAATTAAATCAAAATGAGCATGTCCTAATCTTCTATGCCAAAGCCAACCATTATCGTTTATAGCAGATAAACATTTAATATTAAAATGAGAAGACAAATCGTGCAAATCAAACACATATACATTCTCATGTCTGTAACCTATAAATAAAGTTTTATTTTCTAGGGTGTTTTCAATAGTGCAATGAGTTTTCTCAAAAATAACTCTATAACCTTTATCACATAATTGACTAATACTAAGCAAGTTATGTTTTAAACCTTCAACAAATAAAACATTTTCAATAATAGGAGAGGGATTTTTACCAATACTTCCTACACCAATGATTTTACCCTTGCTATTGTCGCCAAAAGTCACATATCCGCCATCCTTTGGTTGGAGTGTGGCGAACATAGCTTTATTTCCAGTCATGTGCCTCGAACATGCACTGTCGAGATACCATCTATCGTTACTGGATTTTGTCTTGAAACATACCTACAAAAATTTGATTTCTCTATTGGTACCCATTTTTTCTTGGGTCCATAAAAGTTAGAATTTGACACTCTCGGATATCCTTAGGGACCCACATCTTTTTTATTTTAGCAAAAGGATTTCTTTTAATAGGACATGAAGGTGAAATATGACCTTTTGTTCCACAAAAATGACATGTGAGATGAGAGTGATTAGAAGATGCATATACAAAGCCATTTTTGGCAGTTTTTACTTTTGAAAAAGGTTTATATCCAATTCCGGCTCTACCAAAAGTACGGTTTTGATTTTTAAGAATTTTATCTAAAGTCTCTCTACCTTGAGTGAACTTTGAAAGAGTAGTTTTCAAGTCTTCAATATTTTCTTTCAAAATAATTTGCTCATTTTTTAAAGACTCGTTTTCTTTTTGCAATACAACTAAATGTTTTTCAGAAATTGAAGACTCTTTTTGAGTTAAAATCTCATTTTCCTTTTTCATTTTCATGGCTTCATTTTCTAAAACATTTATCTTGGAAGTCAATGATTCATTTTCTTTTGATAAACTTGAAATTACTTTCTTTTGACAATTATTTTTCAAACTAAGTTTCTTAAATTCAGCATGTAATTCATCAAAAGCTAATTGTAATTCATCAAATGTAAAGGATTCGTCATTTACCTCATTTTCATTTCCAAGTGCCATTAAACATAGGTTAGCAACCTCGTTTTTGCAAACTTCGGTTTCTGTGTCGCTTTCATCACTATCTTCTCCCCATGCTGCAATCATAGCTTTCTTCTTGTCCTTCTTGAATTTTTTCTTAAGTTCTGGACATTCTGATTTGTAGTGTCCAGGTTTGTTGCATTCGTAGCAGGTTACTTCAGATTTTTTGTGATTTTCTCCTCTTTGAAAATCCCTGTTGTTGAAGTCTTTTCTGAAAAAATTTCGTACGCCTTGTTTCTTTCTCACAAACCTTTGGAACTTTCTAGTGATGAATGCCATTTCCTCATCCTCATCTGAATCATCTTCCTTATCCTCTTGATGTTTCGAGGTGGATTTGAAGGCTATTCCTTTCTTCTTGTTGTTGTCCTCCTCTTCCTTTCCTTCTTGCATTATGAGCTCATGAGTTAAGAGAGATCCCATTAACTCATCTAGACTTAGCTTTGATAAATCCTTGGCTTCGGTAATGGCAATGACTTTTGTCTCCCAACTTTTTGGCAATGACCTAAGCACTTTTCTTACAATTTCAGCATTAGTATATGTTTTGCCAAGAGAAGTTAAACCATTAATAATATCAGTAAAACGAGTAAACATTTGAGGAATAGTTTCATCAGGCTTCATTTTAAAAAGTTCATAATTATGGACTAGCAAACTGACTCTAGATTCTTTAACTTGTTCGGTTCCCTCATGAGTCACTATAAGCTTGTCCCAAATTTCTTTTGCGGTTTTACATGTGGAAATTCTATTGAACTCGTTGGCATCTAAGGCGCAGTACAACATGTTTGTAGCTTTGACATTAATTTGGGCCATTCTAGTATCTGATTCATCCCACTCATCTTCAGGTTTTGGTACCTTAAGTCCATCTACAGTTTTGGTAGGAATTTTTGGACCATTGCAAATAATTTTCCAACATTCATAATCATTAGATTGAATATGTATGGTCATCCTAGTTTTCCAATAGCTAAAATTTGTGCCGCTAAATAGAGGTGGCCTATTAGATGCTTGTCCCTCGGGTAAGGAATAACTAGGGGTTGCCATGATCTACTCTAAGACGGTTAAGTCACAGAAACTAGAGTCTAGGCTCTGATACCAATTGTTATCCCAGATAGGCAACCCAAGAGGGGGGTGAATTGGGTTATTAAAAATTTCACAGTATTAAAATTAACACAATATTCAGAATTTTAATAAATAAAAAAAACAGAATAATAATTATCAATATAAACGTAAGAGAGATAGGGAGAGAAAATCAAACACTGCGATTTATAGTGGTTCGGCACGCCGGCCTACGTCCACTCCCCAAGGAACCTCCTTGAGAATTTCTTTACTATCAATTGAATAAATACACCACCAAGCTTGTGGATTTGGCACAGGACTTACTCTTATCTATTGAGCCTCACTCAACAATAAAAGCCTTACCCTTACAAAATCTCTCTAAAAAATAAGGAATAAGAATAATAAACCCTCTTTACAATAATTCTCTCACAAAGAGTAGATATGAAAGTGTAAGAACAAATGCTAGACTTAGATCTGAAAGTGAAAGAGCAGAATACAATTTGGAGCTCACAGAAAATTTTCTCTTCAAGTTCTTGATTTTTTCTCCACACACACTTCTATTTATACACAAAAATATACCCGTTGGACGCTCCTTGCTGACGTCATGGCTTACATAAGCACGCTCCTGACGTCATGGCTTACATAAGCACGCTCCTGATGTCATGGCTTACATAAGCACACTCTTGATGTCATCGCTTACATAAGCACACTCCTTGATTTTGAATAGTCAGCAAATGATAAGAATTAAAAGATAAAATAAGACTGATTTTTTCTTTTTGTTTTTTCAAACATGGAGCCACCGTTTTTGTAGACAATTTAATACAAAGTTCACAACTTTCAAACAAACAAATAATTTTCTCCATCTAGTTTATAATATATATATATATATATATATATATATAACTCCATTTTTCTGTTTGATTATAATAGATATAATCAATGTAGTGTGATATGATATAATCAATGTAATGTAAAAAATTTAATAGCGCACGTGATGTATTCTATTTATATTATATGCATATATATATATATATATAATGTTCTAATCAAATATTTGCATACAGAAAAAATCTCTTTAAATGATATTTATGATGGATCTGAAAATGTATGCCTTTAAAATATTGTATATGTTGTAGAGATTTTAAACTAAATATATTCTACCACTCCATATTAATTTTGTCAACACAAGACAACCCATCAATATCAAATTTGTCAAAATAATACAACCAACCATCATTTTTGTCAAAATAATATATTAATCAATTTTTAATTTGGTCAAAAGTGAATAGTGATCAGCCTCAATTTTTCAAAAAGTGAATAGTAAAGTTTTCAAAAATATTTTTATTTAACTAATATTTAACAAATATATATTTAAAAAGATATATTTTGTGTCAAATAAATATATACATTAAAAAATCTAAATTGTTACAAATAATATTTTAGACATCATCAAAATTAAATAATCAAAATTAAATAATATGATTAACAAAAAATATATTAGTTAGCGTTGGTTTAGGGTATAGCTATTAAAATTTTTTAGTCAAGATATATTACTTATTGGCAACTAAATTTATTTTTAGTTGGCAAAAATTTCACTTTTTGCGACTAAAAAGTGTATTAGTCACCGTTAGTCTAGATTTTAGGCTACTAAATTTTTTTTAGTCGTCCTATAATATTTTTTGTCGATGAAAGAAAAATTAGTCGCCAAATAACAGGCATATTTTTATTGTTACTCTTTGGCGACCAAACAATTTTGTTGGCGAATATTAAGTTTTGGTGACAAAAAATAAAATTAGTGTTAGGTTTTTATTCTTGGCAATCTCGGTTGACAAAACTCCTTTCAGTTGTACTTGCTTTCGCACTTTTTATTCCAGTGAGGCTATGAGTTTTTAGATGCGAATCCAACCTAAATTGTGCCTTGCAGAGAAGTTTGTAATGTTAATGCTTTCAAGATTGCCACTTCGTTGATTATGACGGGGATCGAGCTGCTCGGTCAGCTCGCGGGGGTTGAAGGGGCAGCTCTCCTTGGCGGGTCCGGGGCAACGCCACGGCGGGGTCGAGGGGCAGTGCCCCTGAAGCAAAATGCAAAATTGGCTTCAAAGGTGCATGTCCGCCCTTTCTCGCTCGAGCGAAGGCTGCGTCCGTATAAAAACCTGAAAGAGATGATTTTACGCTCGAGCGCAGGTTGTTTGGCTCGAGCGAAGCCACTTATGGAAAACACGCGTTTTTTGTTCCCCGCTCGAGCGAGAGAGTCTTCGCTCGAGCGAGCTTCGCAGTCTCAGATTTCTATAAGTATTTGTTTTAGTCCAAAACTAGGATTACTTCTTCAGATCTTCTTTTTGGATATTAAGGTTTATATCTGGGGATATTTTGCTAGTTTTCTTTGATGTTCAATTGAGTATTCAACTCATGGGTTAAGAAGAATACATCAAAGGCTTGTTTGTTCATTCTATACATAAGAGAGAGTTGTTCTTCAGTGGATTTTGAAGAATTCGAGCCTGAAGCTTTGGTGGATTTTGGAGTGGCTCATCGTCAAGACAATTCCGAGGTGAAGACGGGGTTGGAAGAGGCACATAGAGGTTGGTTCAATTCGGGCGTGGATTCGCTAGATAATTGAGAGTATACCTGTGTAATTCCTTTATATCTTCTTAGTGGATTGTTTTGTGGCTGTTGCCTGTGGTTTTTTTTATCACAGTTGGAGGTGCTCCAATTGTGGTTTTTCCACGTTAAAATCGTTGTGTCAATTTGTCTTGATTGTTTGATTAAGATTGTTATATACTGCTTAAAATTGATACATAATCACAAATCAACATATAGGGGATTTCTAGATTTTTCAATTAGTCATGCTATATTACTTTTTTCAACCAAAAGAAAATTAGTTGCCAAGTTAAACTTTTGGCGACTAATATTTTAGTCACCATTGATTTAAATTTGGCTACAAAATAGAATAGTCGTCATATATATTCATTTTCCGACAAAAACCCAAATTAGTTGCTAAAGGCGAAAAGTTTTTAGAGAGAAATCATTTATTGCTGTACACCCATTTCTCTGTTAGACAAACCAACTTCTTCGAACCTCTCACACATAAACTGTCCTTCACCACCAAACCTCATAGAAAATCATCTCACCGCAGCCTATCGTATGGAGGACATCGCCACGGCCACAAATCACCACCGCTACAACCAAAGATCACAGGTTCTCTCTCTCTCTCTCTCTCTCTCTCTCGCGTACGCGCGCACTCACATTCTCACTCTCGGTCTATCTATGTATATCTCTCTCTCTCGCTCGATTGAGCTCTCTTGCTCTCAGTCTCTCTTTGTCTATCTCTCTCACTTCCTCTGTTTCTTCCTTTTCTGCTTGGTGCTTTAGTGTTTTATATGCTTGATTCAATTTAATTTCGTGTTGATTTCTGAAATGGGTTTGGTTGTTGTAGATTGATTTCTAAATTTATATAGGTTTGATGTCCTAAATATGGATTTGATTTTACTAGTTTCATACATTTCCCCATCTTTTTCCTTTTTCTTTCATTAGTTTATTGAACAAATGCAACCACACATAACAAGTTGAAATGAGTATTGACTATGAGTTTGTTGCTGATATATGCACTTTCAAAGTATAACTGATTCTGTTTTGAAAGTGCTCCATGTTTAAGAGGGATAAAATGGATGCATTTGTCTGATTTGTAAAATGAGAATCACAAATGGGTAACTCTTTGTAATTTAGGGTAAATTACGAATACACCTTTGAAAATATTTTGTAGAGAAAAACCAAACAAAAAGCTTGTTTTCTATTTTATTTTTATAAATTTTTTAAGCAACAAGTTGATAACTTCAAAAGAAGAACCTATCATTTCCATATCATTTTTAGTTTTATACAAAAACAAAATTTTGAAAATTCAAAAATAATTTTTAGTTTTATTCCTAAAAGGTGAGTTTAACCAAACAAGTTTATGTTTCAAATTCGTAATAAACATATAGGACTATTTAACAATTTTTCTTATTCAAAAGACAAGTAAAAATCACTGTTCACCTTCATGAATCACAAAGTTTCATTTTTGCACATTATGATTCTTGTTGTGTACCTTCTTGACCACTAAAGCATATTTTGTACTTCTAATGTCCATTTTAAATTTTGTTTACTGAAAAAATAATATATTACTGATGAAATGTCATTAATTATTGTGAGAGAATAGTTAGTTCATTTCAATCCAAATTTTTGTCTACCAAACACTACCTTAGGACTTCTAATCCTAAACATGCAAGTTGGAATTGCTTGACCCTGAAAATATTACACATTCAATAGAAACTTATCTGTTTTCGAACTTCTATTGCCAAAGGTTACATTATAGGAAAGACCCTGAAAGTGTTACGCATTCAATAGAAACTTATCTGTTTCCAAACTTTCATTGCCAAAGGATACATTATAGGAAGGAAGACTGTAACCATTTTCACAAGTGAATATTTGCTCCCATCTTTGCTCAAGTGTCATCTCATAAAACATTGATTTTTCATCTGATCTTTCCTTTTTCGTCTTTGATCTTTCAAGTGAATATTTGCTTTCCTTTATTTTCTATATTATTCACTTTTTTATTTAATTTTCTTTCTCTCTACAAATTTCAATCTAACATACACCTAATTTTCTTTTATTATCAATAGTGGTCTTAAGTTAATGGTGCAATGTATAAAATTAGGGGTCAAATTGTATTCAGTAAAAACAGTGGATTGGAGGGTATTGTTTAAATCATGAAATTTATCATAGATTTTATTTTGATATTATAATTGGTTCATTTTGTACCCTTTGTGAATATTATATATAAAAAAATTAGATTATTATTTTTTTTATCGACGAAAGTTAGTGGTTAGTTGTTAGATTAGTCCATACACCTTGTAAGAAAATCTTGGCCTCTCATTCCACTCCTAAGAGTGAAAAAATTGATTGATTCAATATTCATAATCATATAATTTTATCATATTTATTTATTGTTTTAAATATTATATGTTTCAAGTTATACTTGTCGTCCACTTTTATGAATATATATAATTGAATTCTCCAGGCATGTTTGTATTCTTTGTAGGTCATTTTTATGTATTGTTCGACATGGTTATATTAGAGAAAATTCAAATGAAGACAGAGGGAAATTTGTTGATGGGATGAAAACTATTCCATGTAATTAATCATATTTTTTACATCTTCTTTTCACTTCAAGACACAAGTGAGTCTGTCTCTTATGCATTTATAAATGTCAATCTCATTACTTTGTGTTTAGGAATGAAAAAATAAGATAAAAAATAAAATTATATAGAGCATTGTTTTTATATTATATATTGTGATACAATAATTTTGAAAGGTATTAAACTAAGTTGAAAATGTAGTAATTATTGTGAATTGAAGCACCTCTATGATGGATTTAGTCTGGATTTAAGACTGGGTTGGGGGTGCATTTCTGCTGTTTTCGGGATAGATTGAGGATAGTTTTGGTGCTCATTTGGGGATGGGTTGAGGCTAGATGGATGTCACGGCTAGTTTTCTCGTGAAAAATAGGACTTGTGGCCGTAGACGACATGTAATTAGCATGTGTAGTTTGGGAGTTAGATCCGAAAATGCCTTAAACTTATTGAAAAGGGGGGTTGGGGAGGTGAAAATGCAAAATAGCCTCCGAACCACTGTATAGATGTCACAACTAGCTTCCTCATGGAAAATAGGACTTGTGGCCGTAGACGACATGCAATTAGCACGCATAGGTTGGGCTTTGGAGCCAAAAACGCCTTAAACTTGGTCAAAAAAGGGGGTTCAGGAGGCGAAAATGCAAAACAGCCCCCAAACCACTGTATGGATGTCACAGCCAACTTCCTTGTGACAAATAGGACATGTGGTCGCAGACGTCATGTAATTAGCACGCATACATTGGGAGTTAGAGCTGAAAATGCTTTAAACTTAATAAAAAAAGGGAGAGTTTGATATCCAAGAAATGTTCAACATTTTGATTTTAAATGATGTCCTTGTTTCATATAAGGTGGTCATTTGGGTAGTAAACGTATTAAGAAAGCATGATATGGTTATGGAGATAACCCCGTAAATTATTCTTTTCTTTTATTTTGACTAGGAAAATGGGAATGAAGAAATGGTAAAATAAAATTACAACCAAAACATTCTAGCAATAAGCATTTATTTTATGAAGAGAAATGAAACCTAAAAAATGTATTTTTTGTAAATTGAAATCGAGTTACATAGTGAATCCTTAGCAGATATAATATTAGATTACTCCTTGAATTGGGTTGTAAGGCTTTGTTGCTATGCTCAGAATGGCATGTTGATGAATACTCCTAAGTGCTTTGAAGATTGTTGCTTGTGTACTTGTTGAAAGTGATCCCTTGCTAATGTTATTAATTTAGACACTTCCGTGTTGTTCTTGAATTTTAGATCATTTCGATGCGAAGCATTTGTTTCTTGGGTTTCATCATTTTGTTTCTATGATGCTCCAAACATGTCAAGGGCTACTTGAGTACATAAAATATTTAAAAATCAGTGTTGATCAGTTCAAGTTTGAATGTTTGTGTAGTTGCTTGGAATAAATCTTTCATGATATATATATATATATATATAATTTTATTTCCAAAAAGGCATTTATAGGTTGTTCTACCTTAAATGCTTGTTACAACCTTTTTCATATGTCTGAATCAATTGATATTTTCTAATGGGTGCAATTTATTTATTTATTATTTATTTATTATTTTCTTCCGTAGATGGCTTTTGGCGTGGACTTGTGAATAATCCATTTTTGTGTATGGAGGACAATTTACACTTTTTTATTATCCTGTTAATTTTGTCGTCCTCTGCTTTTGTGTGGATTGGTATTACTAATATAGATAACTTTTGGCATCTAATTGATAATTACTAGTGTGGTATATAGATTACCTTTTGTCGTGGTACAGATTACGATGGTAATTTGTATTACACTAAATGGCCATTTTGCATGGTAGTAAACATATTTTTTGTATACAGAGGGCTTGATTTTTGTATGATTCTTTATTTTGTATAGAATTATTATTTTAGTTTGGACTAAAGTTGGTTTGTATGAAATTTGACATAAAAGTTATTCATTTTTGGATGATTGGAAGTGAAATGGATGCAAATTGTGGAATGATCGATAATATATATTGTTTTCTTTATATACGTACAACAGGTTGGACTGAATACAGACAGGTTGTGGAGAAATTAGAATTTTGCAATAAAACATAAGATCATGTTTTTGGCGACTAAACAATTCGTAGTAAAAAAGGAAGTACATATTTTAGCGACTAAATTGTTAGTAGCTAAAAAAAAAAATTGGGAAAACAATTTTGGTGACTAACAGCTTAGTAGCAAAAAAAAAAGCAAACTTTAGGTAACTAAAATCTTAATAGCCAAAAAATAATATTTAGTAGCCAAAAAACAATAAGACGAAAAACAAAAAAACTTTTGCCGACTACAAGCTTAGTAGAGAAAAATGTGAGAATTTAGGCGACTAAACGTTTAGTAGCCAAAACACAATAAGACTTTAGGCGACTAATATATTTAGTAGCTAAAAATATAATAGGATGAACCAAAAAAATATTTGGTGACTAAACCTTTAGTCGTTATAAATAATTGAAGTTTTTTGCGAGAAAAAATTTTTAGTCGCTGAAAATGTAATATTTAATTTTATTTCAATGCTTTTGGCAACTAAAAAATTAGTCAGCAATTTGGTACTTTTGGCGTCTAAACTCATTTTAGTTGCCAATTACCTTTCCTAACAATTCTTCATCGACTAATCTAGTGACCAAAAATTTTAGTCACCAAAAACTTTTGGCAACTAAAACTTGACTTTTGGTGACTAAAAATTTAGTCGCCAAAAGTGCCAATTGTTGTAATGTCACTCTCTAGAATCTTCTCTCTTGAATATTTTAGAAGTTTCCACATGAATTTAGAAGACTCCAAAAAGATCTAGAAGACTCTGAAAAAGGCCTAGAGAAATTCGGAAGATTCTGGAACATCCTAGAAGGTTCCGAAACATTGGAGAAGTGTGGAGAACTCTAGAGAAATTTAGAAGGTTTCGAAATATTTTAGAGAAGTATAGAAAACTCTGTAATGTACTAGAATAGTTTAGATAGTTCTAGAGTGTTGTGAAAGTATAAGTGTATTCTAGAAAGTTCTTCAACTAGTATCTATACTATATATTAAGCAAAATGAGGTTTTTAACCCCCAAGGCCTGTGGGAGTTTCAATATGCTAATCATAATTTTCTAATTTTTTGTTTTTTAAAAAAAAAAATTAACCTCAGCATTTATTTACTTCTCTCAACCCACAAGACTTTTTGACTCCTCTCATAATTACTGCAGTACCTTTTTCAAAACAAATAATTTGTATATTAAAAAAAATTTAAAACAAATATAAATATCTATATCTATATCTATCTATTTATTTATATCTATCTCTAACCCACAAGTTTTGTGGGAGTTCCAATTTTTGAATCTTAATTTCTTAATTTTTTTGATTTTTTTTGAAAAAAAAAAAAACTTAGTACTTATTAAATTTTTCTAAGTCTTTTTAACTTCTCCAATACACACATTCTTTTTAACTTTTCACATACTTATTGCACACAGTGAGTCTCCCTTTTGTTTTATCCTTATTGACTTCTCACTTCTACACTTTCAACTTCAGTGACCACGTATGCAAACAGTAAGTCTTCTTTTTATTTTCTCCTTCTTGACTTTTCCTTTTATTTACTGTTTTAATATTGTAGATAGATAGCGCATAAAAATATTTGTGATTTGTCTAGCGAATAAAAAATTATAATTTGATTTTTTAATATGATTGAAGTTAGATAAATATAAACCCTCACAAAAAGAAAAATGTGATGATAATTAGTTGAATGATTCTTTTTTTTTAAAATGTGATTGTAGTTAGTTTAATAGTTCTTTTTTTTTATTTATTTATTTTATTATATGGAAAATGCGATGTGATTGTAGTTTGTTCAATGGCTCTTTTTTTAATATGATTGTTGTAGTTAGTTCAATGGTTTTTTTTTAATGTTATTTAATCTTTTTATTTACTATTTTAATTTTATTTTTGATTTTTTAATATGATTGAAGTTAGATAAATATAAACCCTTACAAAGAGAAAAATGTGATTATAATTAGTTGAATGATTCTTTTTTTTTTAATGTGATTGTAGTTAGTTTAATAGTTCTTTTTTTTTCATTTATTTATTTTATTATGTGAAAAATGTGATGTGATTGTAGTTTGTTCAATGACTCTTTTTTTTAGTATGATTGTTGTAGTTAGTCCAATGGTTTTTTTTTTAAATGTTATTTAATCTTTTTATTTACTATTTTAATTTTATTTTTAATATGATTGAAGTTAGATAAACATAAACACTCACAAAGAAAAAAATGTGACTGTAGTTAGTTCAATGGTTCTTTTTTTTTAATGTGATTGTAGTTAGTTAATGGTTCTTTTTTTCATTTATTTATTTATTTTATTATGGGAAAAATGTGATGCAATTGTAGTTTGTTCAATGGTTCTTTTTTTTAATGTGATTTAATCTTTTATTTACTGTTTTAATGATTTTTCTTTACAATTATTTATGAAAAAAATATGATTGTAGTTAGATAGCATAAAAATATTTGTGATTTGATTTGATTTTTTTTGTGATTTGATTTTTAAAGTACCAATTATTGATAATGATTAGATTGTATTTTGAAAAAAAAATTGTAATTGATTTTTAACTCACTGTGTTTTTTGAAAAAAAATTATTGTGTTTTTTTAACTATCAATTCACTTAATTTGTAATTTGATTTTTAACTCACTGTGTTTTTTGAAAAACAAAATAGATTATACTCATTAGGGTCACATAATATACCAATTATTAATGATGATTAGAATGTATTTTGACCAAAAAAAAATTGTAATTGATCTTTTTAACTCACTATGTTTTTTGAAAAATAAATTATTTGTGTTTTTAATTATCAATTGACTTAATTTGTGATTGATTTTTTAATTATTGATGATGATTAGATAACATTAAAAAAATTGTGATCTATACTATATATTAAGCAAAAGGGGTTTTTAACCCCCAAGGACTGTGGGAGCTTCAATATCCCAATCTGAATTTTCTAAATTTTTTATTTAAAAAAAAAACTTAGCATTTATTGATTGGTCAAAATCCCCTGATCAGCATTTATTAACTTTTTCCAATCCACATGTCTTTCCACATGTCTGCATTTACTGATTTGGTCAAAATCCTTGATCAGCATTTAAAATCCTCTCATACAAATAATTATAGATACAATCCGTGTATAGTTACTGCAGTACCCTTTTCAACTTCTCCCATACACTATGGTTAGTGATAAGATTTTTAAATTATTTTTATAAAAAATCTTAAAAAACATAATTTATATGTTAAAAAAATCTAAAACAAATATAAATATCTACAATTATCCTGTGCATAGCACGGGTGATGGGCTAGTAAATATGAGATGAATGCATGTACTAGGTATTGAGTGAAAGAAGAGTGATGTGAGTGGTGTAATCAAGTGTAACGCCTCAAAATAATTAACACTAACACATCTCATAACAATGTTACAATTAATCAACAATCTCATATCTTCTATTCATTATATCTTTGATCATTACAAAAGATGACATATGCAATATATATTCATAAATCTTAGATCATGAATCTATAGCATATGACAAGGCTACAAGATTAAAATTAAAGCAAAACCAAATAATTATCTGCCATAATGGCTACAACTTTCCTATAGTGATTTTAGTTTTGACCTGTCACTTGTGGTAGTCCGGACTCGGGTTTTTGGTTTATAAATATTGTTCATTGTCTTTTCCCCTTTATTTCTCCTTATAATTGGTTATTTGGATGTGTTGAGTGCATTTGAAACAGGTTAGTTGTTTAGTTTTCAAACCTTATGTTGCTTAGAATTTTGGTCCGCCGCTTGAGCGGCCCTTTCTGCGATCGAACGGGGTTTGCAAACTCTCAGTACTTTACA
>JAPPVO010000031.1:170141267-170228125 GCA_030407325.1 Camellia japonica | reverse complement strand
GTCGGACTCATTAAATCATAAATTTAAGGGTATGCGGACTCGGCAAAAAAATGTCATATTTTTATATTTTTAATCTAGTATGTGAGATAAAATGGTACTATATGTAACTTATAGTGTCAAAATGACATTTATAACAATTATACAACAATATGTACATATAATAATAGTGTTATTTATAATTATATAAGAAGTATCCGTTAAAAAGTATCCTACACATATTCCATACCCTTGTCCGAGTGTCAGGTGTTCGACACGTGTATTTGATTATTTTGAAGAGTCCGTGTAACATAGGTTCTACATGCATGTCATCTGTTACTTATGTAATTATGAAAATCATATATTAACTGTATCACCAGAGAGCCAACTGAAGAGGTCACATCCATCTTAGCCAATGCCAAGTAGTTGGAATTAACACTTGTTAGCGTTTAACAAACAAATCAGGAAAATTTTTCTTTCATAATTAAGGCCTATTTGAAGATATAACCACACAAAAAGCACCAGATTCTCTCTGTAAAAGAATAATATGTTAGAATATCCTAATTCTATGATTACTTGCAGTTAATTTCAATCTCACAAACAAGTCAGAATTAATTGCTTGATAATCAAGGTTTCTATCTAAAAACACATGCAAGAAGGTTATTTTTAAGAGAATCAAATCGCAATAAGCAAAGTAATCCAGAATGGTCATCCCAGCATCAAAAAATTAAAACTTCCAAGTAAACAAATACATTACTGTAAAAGACAGAAGTTGAAGTATTTTTTACATCGCAAGAAGCTTCCAATAACATAAGCATTTGTTTAGATATTCGACATAATGGATTAAGGTCCTCCCAGAAGTTCCATGGGCATAAATCAAAATTATTGGTGCACTAGTGAACTATTATCAGGTTCATATTGGCCCATGTATCTGTGGAACTAGTAACCAGATGTGCAACGTGTGCTAAAGTAGCAAGTGGATTGCTTGGAGTTGGCATCCCCCAACCAAAAAAATAAATGAATAAAAAATAATAAAAAAAACACAAGCTTGCAAAAGTGAAAAGATAATTCAGGTTTTCCCATCTGAAATCAATTTGCCCAAGTCATACTTATACTCATTGAGTTTAAATTTATGGTTGACTCATTCTTGCCATTGAATTTGGTAAGATGCATTGATTGCACCTTCACAACCCCTTTCCCTCTTTATTCATGCAGCCATGGAAACTACTGCTTAGGATAGAGCAAGATGTGAAAACTTAAAAATTAATAGCTTAAGAAATTAGTACCTTTGTCACGCAATAATACGTCTTTCCATCTTCCCATATTCTTCGACCAATGATATATTCGCGATCACTGCAGAAAAAAGGGAACTGCATAGAGGAACAAAAAAAAAGTATCAAACCAAATACTGTTGAAACAACAGGTATCAAAGACAAAACTCATTCAATAGACGCACAATGCATATGTTCAAGAAAACCTTTTTTATCCAGTGGACAATCATCGTCCCTGTAGAAGGACATTCCTCCAATATTTTGAAGTGCGCAAGCATAGGATCCCATTTAGGGCGAAACTCATCATCCCAGAAGAAATCTCTAACCAGCTCCGGAGTTGCATCCTCAAAGACAGTTCTGCTACGGTACACTACAGGTCCCGTCTGATAAACAAGATGCACAGTAAGGTTTTGATGCATAAAATTTTCAAGCAACAATGAGAAAGGAAAGGAAGACCTGAATTCCTACTAGATCTCACAAGTGGAAAGGGTTTCAGAAAACTAAACTAAAAAGATTTCTAGTACCCAGAAATATTTTATGCATACAAACAAAGTCATCAGGCATTTCCAAACCTGATGCCCTAGTATATGCTTCCTGTGACATTTTGCAATTTTAAATTGAGAAGGGGAAAAATAGAAAAGGTCTGAAGTTCTTTAGTAAGTCAGCCACACAACAATATAAGGAGTAAGCTACAGGTATGTTTCAGTAATTTGTCTAACCTAGCAATGGTAAAATTAGGAATTAAGTTGTTCAGTTTTCCTCCCTACAGTGAGAAAGAAGCATACACATTCCCTCTTCGGCATAGGTACCTCATCTTAGTATGCCTCTGTAACCAAAAAAGAAATAATTTGGAGAATAGTGTAGTTAATGAATCCAACTAGGCATGTACTCCATCCTGTTTTCTGTAGAGAAACCAACTGGATCCATGCATGAGTTGTGATTATTATCCTATATCCATGCCCAAGTCACATCATATCTAACACGAGTATTTTGCTTCTTTGGAAGAGCCAATTACAAAATTCACTATCCCCTAAACTAAACTGTGAATACCAAGGCTTGGACAAACTTTTCCAGCATTTGAAAGACAAGTCGTGCATTGAACAAAGTAAAAATCTATGCAAGTAATTCCCACTGTGACTTTTCCAGCATATAGAAAAAACACTCATTCTGAAGTCAAGGTCAATTTGTACCTCGGGCTCATGGCGCCAAGCTTGGTATGCCAAGTTTGAGGTGGAGCGTTCCATCAGATTTTGCCACCCCATTTCCCCATCCTTGCTTTCAAGCAGATTCAATAAGTGTTCAACACCTTTCTCAGTGACAACATCCTCTATCAGTGATGTTGCAGTGCTGGGCCTGCCAGGAAGAAAAAAAAGTAGTCGTCAACAAACAGTGGTGACATGTCCTAAAAATCAAGGTACAAAAGTTTACAACACATGGTGGTAATCAGAAAAATCTCAACTTAAGAGTTGAAAGGAAAGCACTTAAACCAAAATGACATCTATTTTAGCTTCCCTCTTGTGGATCTGAAAATTACAATTACCTTCTTGTCAGAGTTCGTCACTTCAGTGTTAACAAAAATGAAACAATTACCTAATTACCCTCTCATCTTAAAGAAAAAATGCACGCAAGAGACTTGAATTCATAGTTTCTAATTGAAGTTGTTGATTGTGACGTAGCTCTTTGGATGTCCCTTTGTCTATTAGTTTTGTTTCTCTATGTTCCTTTGTTGCCTAAGATTTGGGATTTATGTGGAAAATTGAGGGCAATACGCACACCAATTGTAAGATTTGGCACGTGCATATTATCCTCTACCAGGGTGCCTTTTGGCTGGCATTCTGAAAGTACTTTTGAGTCTTGGCTACAACACTTTTTGCTTTCAAAAGTAAGAAAAATACTCGAAAATGATAATAAAAAGATGTGAAGCTGAAGACCAGGCCAGTATTTGCTTTCAGAAATTCTAGAAGTATTTGCTTTCAGTTTCAAATTGCGAAGTATTAAAGGATCTAATATATAATTCAAACCAATAGACTAAGATATCTTTATTTGTTGAGGTGAGAATCGGTAGGTTTTTCTGGAGGGGTGTTGGTGGGCCGCTGGTGAGAGAGAGAATATTTTTTTTTGACTTGACGATTGATTGATGGAGGGGTATTTGTTATGCGATTGGAAACCTCAAAGGGTAGGATGTAAGTTTTAGAACCTCAAGGAGTTAATTGTATTTGTCAGAAGCCTGAAGGCAGGTATTTGTAATTTACACCCTAATTAGTCTGTCTTGGTGGTATGCCCTCAACCTAAAGATATGGTTCAGGATACTTTTGTAAAACTGGAAGGCAAGTTTATTCATTATCATGTTCACCTTGTGTGCTATTGTTTACATTATAAATCCATAGAATTAAAGTTGAGAAAAATTGTTCTTAATAGTTAAGAATAAACAACTTGAATTCTCAGTACTTTATTCTGAAAGATTCCTCGACATAGGATTATTAAGCAGATAGACTAACACATGTTATACTTAATTGGGAGGGTGACTAGTCTCAAGTCACTTATGTTGAGACACTAAAGTAAACATATGAGTACTTATTAGAAAACAAATTTACTAAACATGACTGTGTGTGAACACCTATATCAAGTTTTACTTTCATGTTAGATAGATGATCAATAGTTACAGTTGTGCATGCATTTGCTAGAGAACAACACTGAATATGACCATGCATGAACACCTATATTGAGTTTTATTTACATGTTCAATAGTTGCAATTGTGAATGTAATTCACATACCTAAAAACACCATAGTTGTTCCAAGTCTTGTAAGTGTAATGCTAGGTTTTAACAAGGGCAAAATTCATTTCACCCCCCTATGGTTTGATGCTGGAGCACTTTACCCCATGTGATTCAAATACAGGCATATCGGCCCCTTATGGTTTTGGACTAAATTGCAATCTAACATCTGTTACCGTTAGCAGTCAAAAGACTATTTCACCCTCGCACGGAAATAACTATTTTTCTTTGTATTTCTTCTATTATATACCTAATTTTAAGTCAATCACTTATTTTATTAATTAAACCATTTATTAACACAACTTCCTATTTATTTAACTTAATTATTCACACTATGTCAAAAAAATTATTCACACATATATGTAATTATTTAGTTTAATTAACTTCTTAATTACATACAGATATATTCCTAACTATTTAATCTAATTATACACACATATATATACATACATACATACATATCTATATATCTATCTATATGAATTCAAAAATTGCATAATTTCTCAACTCAACAAAGCATTCTATGAACAGTACATCAATTCGGTTCCACCATTAAAAATTCTTCAAATTGTCTCTTTTGCAAACAATAATCAATCATCGAGAACACCTTTTCGAACGAAGCATTGAAAGAAGACGAAGGGAAGGGAGGGAAAAAGAAAAGTACATGGATGGAGAGGAGAAGCTCATAGTCGTATATATATATAGACACACATGGAGGGTTAATCACACAGCCAGGGCTAGGAATAGAAGAGGGTGTTGCGGCGGTAATCAGAAAATGGATATGGAGTGATTCGAAATCAGAGGGTGCAGCTAGGAATAGAAGAGGGTGTTGCGGCGGTGATCAAAAAATGGATACGGAGTTATTCGAAATCAGAAGAGGGTGCAGCGCCGGTGGTCAATGAGGCGAAATGAAGTGGCTGGGGGTGATTCTCCGATGAGTTTTCAACAAAGATTCCATCGTTGTCTCCAGCGGCAGTGCGTTTGCCGAGCAAGCAAGCAGAGCAAGCAGGGGAGTCTAGCAGTGCCACTTTGACTGCAAAAAAGCTGATCAGTGTCATCAGCTGCTGGAATCATGCCGTCGTTGCTGAGTAAGAGAGGGGTTAGGGTTAGGGTTAGGGTTAGGGTTAGGGCTAGGGTTTAAGTTTCAAATTGATTGGAGAAGAAGATAAAGTGACGGGCACATGCCTGTCTTTTAACATTGAATTTTGACTTCGACTTCTATTTTTTTCATTGCCAACTCTCAATTTTGGCAAGTGTGGAACACTCTCCGTCATTTTAGACGGAAATAATAACGGCAAGGAGGCAAAGTGCAAATCAAAACCACAAGGGAGTTGTCAGCCTCTTTTTGAATCATAGGGGGTAAACTGCTCCGAGCTCAAACCACAAGGGGATAAATTGAATTTTTCCCTTTTAACAATATATTATGTTTATATTCTAAACAAGAAATATGAACACACATTGAATGGACTTAGTTTGACAAACATGGAGAATCTATCACTTTCAAGTAAAAAGGGAGAATATAACTCAAGGAAGACCTCAGCCAGAGCAGAGTGATAATTAAAACTGAGTTTTTAATTTCACTAATGTAAGTTCATATAAATAAATATTAGAGATTGATGTCAACTATAAATTATCTTTGTTAACTATAAATGAATATAATGTTAAATAAGAAGTAGTAGGATAACTTTTTTCCCTCCTCTTTGAGATTTGTTTGGGAGGTCCTATCTCAATTGGAAGCGAATTATTTCTCGATGAAAGCAAGTTTCTTACAATTTTCTAACTTAGGAGAGCAAAATTGAATTTTTGAGTAAGAAACGTCACCCAAGTACGAGTTTCATGCTACTACGTCTATGACTCTAGTGATTGTCTTCTCCCTCTCCCATACTCTATAGAAAGCTTATGAGTTTTGGGTTTGAATTTTGCTCCATCTCCATGCGGTAGAGGTCAGATGATGGAACTTCTTTTGGCTTAGAGTAGACTCACTCACAGCTCAAGCATAGAATTAAATTTTGCACCATGTTTGGATGGCAAGAATGTAGAGGTGGAGTAAGAATCTCATTCCAAGTCTCTTTCACTATGCTGACAGGCTGGGCATAATGATCTCAGACATCGCATAACAAGGTGCCAATTGAGGCCGAACCGAACATTAAAAATTCATAATAATAAAACAAAATGGAGTTAAATAATTGACAAAAGAAATTCATAATAATTGACTATAGGTTATGTCTTAGAGCTATACTAAATTAGCTAATTGTTTTATTAGCATTTTGAACATCATAGTAGATCATGTATAATAGACTCAAAACATCTCCAATCTCTTATTGCAAAAATACAAATTACATTAATCACCAATATGCATTGCCAAAGAAATCCTAGAATTGGCAAAAATATGAATTATCTCTAAACAAAATTGCATGTGCAACACCACAATTGGACTAGTAGACCAATATTGGTAAGGCCAACCAAAAACACCAGCAACATCATCACAAAACAATACCTCAAGTAAATTGTGGTGTAGATCAAACAATGGAACCTAAAAAGCATAGACATTACACCAACATGCCGACAAGATAATTTTTAAAAAATGCAACACAACACATGAAGAACATGGGTATGATATATAATTTTATATTTATTATATATCATTTATATAAACATTTCATTCAAATATAATAATAATAAAAAGAAACATAACACTAATATGTAAAGCATAAGACATTAATATGTGTAAATCTCCATTATTTCTCTTTTATCATTGTATCCTAAATTATTTTATTCAAACTTATGCTGTCTTTTATGTGTGTGTGTGTGTGTGTGTGTGTGTGTGTGTGTCCCTAAGTCCGAAGTGTTTGGGTCTAAAAATAAATAAATAAATAAAGGACATGTTGGACAAGTGTTGGTGTCCAATATATGTCCGTGTCAAAGTTCCCACCTTCAAAGTGTTTGTGTTCCACGGATGGAAAACACACACGTTATCCGAAGTTGTCATATATGTCAAGTACCATGGTTTCAAAACTTCCTATCTATACATAAATGCAATTCAAAAGCACCAAATGCCTATCTCAACAACCCATTCAAAAAATGTCTTTTATGTGTGTGTCGCAAGTCCGAAGTGTTTGGGTCTAAAAAAAAATATTTTAAATTAAAAAAGGACATGTTTAGACAAGTGTCGGTTTGAATATATGTCCATGTCAAAGTTGCCACCTTCAAAGTGTTCATCTTCCACAGATGGAAAACACATTATCTGAAAAATCCAACTGCATCAACAACATTGCCGTATATCGTCAAATACCATGGTTTCAAAATTTCCTATCTATACATAAATTCCATTCAAAAGCACCAAATGCCTATCTCAACAACCCATTCAAAACATGTCTTTTATGTGCGTCAAGTGTTTGGGTCCATTTTTTTTTTAAATGACATGTTTGGACAAGTGCCGGTTCCTATATACTATGTTATATGGACTTGGGTACGAGTATTGGATGTGAGTACGTATTTAGAAATCGAACTCATCAAACCATAAATCTAAAAGTTCACTTGATAAAAAGATGTCATATTTTTATATTTTTAATTAAGTATGTGAGATAAAATGGTACTATATATAACTTACAGTGTCAAAAAGATATTTATAGCAATTATACAACAATATGTAGATATAATAATAATTTTATATACAATTATATAAGAAATATCCGTTGAAAAGTATCCAACACATGCCCCATCCCCTTGTCCGAGTGTTGTGTGTCAAATACCAAGGTTTCAAAACTTCCTACCAGGGCTTTAAATATTACCTGTTACATCTAGTATCAGCCGTTAATATATTCACTAATGTATTGGCCTATACTATCCGGTACTCTCCAATATCAGCCGACATATCACCATATCACCAATCCAATATAGATATTTCAATACCATTATTTAAAACCATATTCCTGACTAACAAAATGGCCTTGGATAGTGTCAGAGTGGAGAACCCCATTTGATGGGACTTACTTGGTTTGGTTTGGTCTGTTTTGGTTTGGTTTATTTAAAACCATGTTCCTACCTACACAAAAATTCAAAAGCACCAAATGCCTATCTCAGCAACCCATTCAAAACATCAAATTCCATACAATCACCAAGTAGCTTTTAATTGAAAAACCTAAGGTTGTGCCTAGATCATAAGTTTGAATAGAAATTTGTTAAGGGAAACCCTTAAAAAAAAGACTAATATTTAATTAATTAACTAATATTTCATTCATATTTTTTTCACTTTATTGTTTCTTATCTAAATCCATATGATCCAAACACACCAATTATCATAACAAACCTCTTTCTTCTCTTTTTTATAAATTTATTTATTTATTTATAACCGACATTATATATATGAAAATCACATCATAAACAAAAAATTCGAGAAATTGAATTTATGATCGTACTCACTCGATATCGCCGCCACTACCATCCACCGACACAATCGCCGGCGAGTCGGAACCCGAAGCCGCGGCCGCAGCCGCCGACTCCTTTCCTTTCCCTCTAAACCTAGACCAAAGAGTCCGACCAACAGAGAAAGCCGAGAGCGCCGTGAAGGCAAACCAGAGGCGCCGAGCTCCGAACCCCGGCGGCAAAGTCCAGGCGAACCGGAGCTTGGACCGGAGCCCTAAATAAACCAGTCCGGTCCACCTAGGCCGCCAAGACCAGCCGATCACGAGCCCGATCATCACCGCGACCCAAATCGGGACTGCGCATAACAAAATGTCGACGAATGTTTCAACCACCACTGGCCTCTTCATCAATTCCATAAAATTCAACAAACTCTCCTCCATTTCAGATCGATATATATACACATACGCATGTGTGTATATATATATATAGAGAAATGGATGAGGCTTGAGCTTGAGAGATCTTGAAATAGAAGAGACAGAGAGAGAGAAGCCTGGAATTTTTAGAGAGAGAAAGAGAAGAGAGAGAGTACAGGGTTTGGGGCGGGTTATAAATTGTACGATGGTGTGACGTGGCGCTGTTAAAACCGTTGATTGAAGAGTGATGAGGAAAAGCGTTTCGCAACTCGTTTGAGGCGCGTGGGTGGAACTTGCTTTGGCTAATAGACAATTGAAGGGTATTTTGGTCTTTTTATGGTTTGGGTTGTTGTTCACGTGTTTATAGGTGATTGGGAGTCAAGAGTTGTCAGGTTAAAGTTTCCTGAATTTTTATATTTTGGGTGAAATTTTTTGGATTTTTTAGGTTAGGAAGAAGGAAGATGCTTTTTTAGGGAGATTCTGTTAAATAAGGTGCTGTAGAATGCTTGGAACATACTAACGTTAACGGTGCGGAAAAGAGGAGGCGACGAATTCGAAATTAGCGGCGAATCTGTTTTTGGTTGTAATAATCTAATTATATTAATGTTATTTTTATAATAAAAAAAAATAGAAAGAAATGCTTGGAATGAGCAATTATTTATTGTCCCCAAAGACATTAATATAAAATAAGAGTAATGTTGGCAGTCTTAAATATTTTATTAAATGTCTTATTTGGGTGTAAAGCTTACATAAAATTTGTGTGAATCATGTACCCATATAAAATATTTGACAAAATATTTAGAATTCTTAATGTTTTTAAATAATTTTTGGCTTGCAACATAGAATTGTCTTACACCTGATATTGTGGATATGTGTCAATATATCGAGGATTCACCACACTGTTCCACAAAGGAGTTACCAATATGGAAGTTGAAACTGATTCAAAACAAGCCATGCACCAAATTCAACATGGTCCAAATCCAAATTCTCCTCACAAGGCTCTCATTGAAAATGCTAAATTTCTTCTACAGAGATGCCACTGCTCACTGCTCCATACCTTGAGAGAGGGAAACAAAGTAGCTGATAGGTTAGCTAATATGGGAGTAGCTCGGGAAGAACATATAATGATCCTTACGGATTCCCCTATTGAAGTCATAGCTCTCCTCATAGACGACATGACTGGAGTATCTGTAGTGAGGGACTAACCCTCTGGTTGTTGTATTGAACTCCTTTTCTCTTTGTTTGTTTTAATTTCCTTTGAATCAAAAAAAAAGAAAAAAAGAATGTGTGTCAAGAAAGGTAGTTATGACAATTTCTTTCTCTTATGCTGAATTTGATTGGGGAATTTGGAGAGGGATTTGGAAAGGAAACGGAAAAAGGTGTGTGAAATTAGGTGAAATATAGACATGTTTTATTCACATTTCACCTACCTTTTCCATTTCCCTTTCCAAATCCCTCCCTAAATCCTCCAACCAAACACAGCATAAATGATTTTTTTGAGTGAGAAACATATAATAAAAAAATGAAAATAAAAACATAATAATAATGTTCAAAATTAAATATTATGTTTCGTTGACAAGTTTAAAATTGACTATGGATTGTTTTCAGTTGGCTAATTCAACTGGACTATTCAATTTGGTTTATTATGGACCAATTTTGAGTTCATGTTAACGAATTGAATTGTTTGTTTTTGTAGATTCCATCAAATAGATTATTCATGTTAAAAAGTAGGCTTATCTGACATTAGTATTCACTTAATCAAATTATATTTATCTTTAAAAAAATGAATGGATAAAGTAATTATTAATGTCTGATCAACTTGATTTTTCATAAGTATAAACTACTTTGCAAAGTTTACAAAAATAAATAGTTTTAATTGTCGAGATAGACTTGAAATGGGCCTACAATAGGCTAAATTGAAAAGTTCAATTGACCCAACTAGGGACAATCCAGATTCTTTAAAATTGATTGTTTTGTCGAGCACGAATTGATTAGTGTTAAAATAGGCCTCGTATTAAGGCCCCGTTTGGGGATTGACTAAATTAGTCAATTAGTCAAAAAGTTACTAACCTCGTTTGGGAACAGGCTAATTTAGTAACTTTTTGGCTATTTGGCTAAAAAGGTAGGTAAAAAAAACTTGTATGTTTGGGATGACTTTTTGGCTAATTACGAAAAGATGTGCAAAAAGTAGAGAGAAAAGAGAATCTTTGACTTTTTGGTATGGGTTGTTGGCTTTTTGGCTAATTTTGTAACTTTTTGGCTTTTTGGCTAAAAAAGTAAGTTCCCAAACGGGGCCGCCAAAAAGCCAACCACTCATACCAAAAAGTCAAAGATTCTCTTTTCTCTCTACTTTTTGCACATCTTTTCGTAATTAGCCAAAAAGTCATCCCAAACATACAAATTTTTTTTACCTACCTTTTTAGCCAAATAGTCAAAAAATTACTAAATTAGCCTGTTCCCAAACGAGGCCTAACTAATTAATGTTCAACAAGCCAAATAATTTTAAGTCAATTATCGATCTCACATTTTTTTCTAATAATTTAAGATAATAAATGAAAGAGCTTAATAATTTGCAATCTATTCACATATCTTTGATTTTTTCTTTTTCTCTTTTTAGTGTTAATGAAATTCAATTTTTATTGTTGACTCGGAATAGTTCTATATGTTGGAAAATTTGAATTTAAATTTACTCCATTGGTTGTGTCTCTTGAGATGGAAGGGTATATCCTTTTGAAGGGTCACAACATTTCTGAAGAGTCACATAGAAGTCTATCTATTCCATCTCTCTCACTTCAATTTGGATAGTGAATTATCATTCTTCTTCACTTTGCATTTATTCTTCATATTTTCTGAGTCTAATTTTCCTATTAAGAGAGTACATGCACAGCGAAGTTCGCTAGGCTTGCAATAATAGTGCTGCTAGTGTAAGACATTGATTGTTGTATCCTGGGAGATAGACGTCTATTGAATCCTAAGCACCGGTGGGATGACGAATCTGTCTTAAGGAAAGAGTGTCACACACTCGACTCGATCAGGTTTTATCTGTTTATGTACTGTAAGTTTTATCACG
Source organism: Camellia japonica (assembly GCA_030407325.1). Taxonomy (NCBI): domain Eukaryota; kingdom Viridiplantae; phylum Streptophyta; class Magnoliopsida; order Ericales; family Theaceae; genus Camellia; species Camellia japonica. The sequence continues at coordinate 170,216,255 of JAPPVO010000031.1, read as the reverse complement.
TTATTATGTCAATTTATTTTAGTATTTCGTTTTGCCCAAAAATCGTTTGCATAATTTTAAATTATATTTTCCAGATAGTTTGGTATTATAATTTTTCTAACACTATATTATTACAGTGCAACACACACATCTTTCAATCCTTATTTGCAATCCTTCTTCAAATATCTTTTGCCATTTCAAGTGGTATACTTTGTGTTGTTATGGAAATGACCCATTATAATGGTTACAAATAGAAGTGGAAGATAAGATTATGTTAGATTCATAGTAAATTATAAACCTTTACTAGAACAACAATTTCCCACCATGCATAAGACTCTGTTCAATTCATGAAAAATCTATGATATCAATCCATAATGCATAAATAATAGTAGCTTTTTTATAAGAACTTTCATATCGTGTCCGAATATTAGATAATACTTTTATAGTGATTTATGATGGGAGAATTTACACTATTTAAGAATAATTGTAATAATTCATCAATCCAACCAAAGTAAAATCCAATGAAAGATAACAATCTACTATTTGAATTTTTAAGGAAAAGGTAACACTTACAAGAACAATCTCATATGGGGAACTGTTCTTAATTTTTTTTTTTTTTTTTAAATTACTTTTTAAAAAATATTTGCATAAAAATAAAAATGATATGAAAACAGTGAGTTTTAAAAATGTTTTAGGGTTTTGGTTTTCTCATTTTCAAAAACAAAACAATGAAAATTTAAAATATATATGTATGTATATTCATTTCATATCTTTTTCATTTTTGTACGAAAATAGTTTTCAAAAATCCAAGAACAACTTCTTGGTGTTTTCTATAAAAAGAAGGTTGTTTTCAGGGAAAAAAAAAATCAAAAATAGTTTGCTAAAGTTTTGTTTAATCTTTTTAAGGTTTTCAGTTTTTGTGTTTTCAAAAACAAAATAATAAAAAGTTTAAAACAACTGTTCTTTTCATACACTTTTTATTTTGGTACAAAAATAGTTTTCAAAATTCAAATACAACTTCTTATTTTTTCCTAAAAGAAGGGTTCTTATTTTCAGGAAAGAAAATAATAAACAATTTGCTAAACGAGAGTTACAAAAAACAGAAATCAACAAAAAAATTAGAAAAAAAAAAAAAAACGAGAAATGCTAGAGACTTGTAATCTTAAATCCACAAATTCATCTGCAATGTGATAAGACAGTTGAGTTTATATAGTTAAGTGTGCAATACATTAAAAATTGATATCTACCATGTCACATCATTATGAGCCAAATTATGAGAATATTATTATGGATCTCAACCATTAGGAAAACACCAAATAGGATCCCAAATCATATCATAGTGATTTGGTTTGATTTTTCAAAAAATATTTTCAGAGCAGTTTTTGTTTGTCTTTAAGCCTCGTTTGGGAACAGGCTATTTTAGTAATTTTTTGACTTTTTACGAAAAGATGTGCAGAAAAGTAGAGAGGTGATGTGACAACTTTTAGTAACTTTTTGATTTTTTAGCTAAAATAGCCACTCCCCAAAAAAGAAAAAAACTGAGTAAAATATGAAAAAAATAAAAATCACTAAAGACAAATGAAAAAAACCTGTGTGCATTTTAGTGAATTTTTTGTGCATTTTTTTTTTTCATTAGTTTTTTTTTTGTGTGTGTGTGTGTATAGTTTTTAGATGTATCTACAAAAATAAATAAATAAATAAACATATATATAAATTCACTAAACACATGTGAAAATCCGTCTAAAACAATTTCTAAAAAATCAAACCAAACAAATTACACTTATCTTTCGTTTCCCATATGTAAAACAGTAGAACTATCATACAGATGTTGAGACAAAATAACATGCTCTGTTGGAGGAAAATATTTCTTACATGTTTTTTCATCCACCCAAAACACAAAATCTTGTGATGATATTAAACATTAATGATTTATATTTTCCAAATATGTGGCCACCAGAAATGAGTCCGGATCCTCGGCTGCACAAGCCTGCGGCTCTCTCTGCGGCACCCCCAAAACGACGTCGTTTTGAGGGAAATTTCAATTTAACCAAAAAAAAAAAAAACTGAACCGAAACTAGAGGGGCGGGGAAGAAGAGAGAGAGGAAGGGAGAAGAAGGGAAAAGAAGAGGGGAGAAGAAGGGAGTCTCGACTCGTCGTTCTACAAGGACGAGTCGTCCTCTCCATCGCCTTTCATGAAACGCAGCATGATCAGCAGATCTATTCAATGTTAGGAGTCCGGATCTCTTCTTCGTTTTACAAATCTGAGATATATATATATATATATATATATATGTATGTATATATACAAAAATCTGAGAAATCTGAGAAAATATTGAAGAAAAAAATCTGGATGTTTAATTTTGATTTATCTGAGAAAATCTGAGAAATCCGGATTTTTGTATATATATATAAATGTGAGATATATATATATATATATAAATGTTTAATTTTGATTTATCATTTGGATGTTCAAAAATCTAGATATATATATATATAAATGTTCAAAATTGGATGTTCAAAATTTGAGAAATAGACCATTAAATATATATATATAGATGTTAAATTGGATTTTCTCAAAATCTGGATATATATATATATATAAATATTCAAAATTGGATTTTCTCAGAAATCAAAATCTAAGATATATATATAAATGTTCAATTTTTTCTTCAAAATTGTTAGACCAGCAGATCCAATGCATCATCGCAATGGACTCCCTTCTTCTTCTCTCTTCTTCTCCCTTCTTCTCTCTCTTCTTCCCCAGCCCTCTGGTTTCTGTTCAACTTTTTTTTTTTTAAATTGAAATTTTTCCCAAAACGACGTCGTTTTGGGGGTGCCACAGGGAGGGCAGCAGGCTTGTGCGGCTGAGGATCCGGACTCACTAGGAATTGTGGTAAAGACAATTTAGGTATTCATTTTTCCTAGATAGTCTAGTACAAATTTGGTGCCCTGCAGATCAATGATCTGAGCAACCCAAACCAACTTGTTAGAAAAGCTTTGGATCTGGTTTCCTCTAGTCCCAGATCGGATTGGAGGATATTGTTGGGTCTGTGAGGGCCATCACGGATCTTATTTTAATAATTTGAACCGTCAATATAAAGAACTTGTCGAGTACTATATGCTTGTAAAAAATCACGTTGATCAGATATCAATAGCTACGTGATTGAATCAGTTTTGTATAATAAAAAAAAAATAGACGAAAAAAAAATAAATAGTTGACAAAAATCTTATCCGATAAAACAACTATCGATATCCAATCAACATGTTTTTGTACAAGCATACAGTACTCGACGAGTTCTATCAATTGAATGGTTTAAATTATTGAAATGAGACATGTGATGATAAGTTCTATCAATTGAACGGTTTAAATTATCGAAATGAGATATGTGATAAGCTCTAACAGACGTAATAGTACCCTCCAATCCGATATGAGACCAGAGAGAAGTCAGTCCAAAAAGTTTTCCTCTGCTATGTACATAAACAACTTCTGTCCGGTGAGGGTTCAGACCCAAGGACTAGATGGTATGGCATCAGCATTTTTTTTTTTTTTTTTTTTTTTTTTTTAATCAAAGGCTCAGATTTGTTCATCTATTCAAAAAAAAAAATATTGACTCCAATATTGGGTCGCACTTTTCGTCCAATTGAAATTTGAATTTGTGTGCAAGTAATTCTATCTAGGTCTTTGAATTATTAAATTCCTGGCATAGCACAATCTGATGCTTGAACTAGACTCTACAATTTGATACTGATCCGGAGAGAAGCCGATCTCTATTTTGTCAAAGATTACACTCTTTTTTCTTTATTGGCCATTTCATTGTATATGCAAAATAGTGTTTTTTTTTTTTTTTTTCTTCCTTTTCAAAATTTGAAATAATATTTGATGGAATTGAGTCAAAATTGGGCTGACAATGACATTATTAATTTTTTTACTAATTTATCTTATTGCTATAGATTAATTTTGCTGAAATTGAATTGTTGCAATTAGTGAAATATATATATATTTTTTAAATAATCAAAATTATGTTGTAATTTATTATGTGATGAAATTGATATGGAATATCACTAACAAAATTAAAAAAATTCTGATTAGTAGTATTACAATCACAGAAAATGTGCACAGAAAAATACACACAAAATGAAATGTATGATTTAAGTTCATCTTAAATAGTAATAACACAAACTTAAACTGTTTTTTTAATCTCTTTTGGTAAAGCAATAGAACAATCATACAAATGTTGAAGCAAAATATCATGCTCTGTTGGAAGAAAATATATATATATTTCTTACATGTTTTTCATGTACTGAAACATTAAATCTTGTGATGATATTAAACTTACTTTTCCGAGATTATTGCCTATGCTTTGTACATGTATGGAACTCTACAAATCTAAGAGGAATCATCTGCAGCCACCACTCCATGGGGATATTACCTGTTTAGTTGTGTTTTTATTTTTATTTTTCATGTTTTCATAACTAAAAATAATGAACAGTTCGAAATTTGTCGGTTGTTGATATCCAGCTTCAAAGGCATTCCATCTCCAATATGCACATTGATGAGGAGGAGATTTCTGCGAGTGCAGTGTCGCCTTTAACACACCCTTCATCTATTCCTATTGTTGATTCCTACTTTTTGTCATCCCCACTTCCGCAAGTTGATCGGGACACCCGGAAACACTTCCAAGACTGTGCAATGAGTAATGCTAGGTATCATGAAAAAAAATATCAAGAAAATGATTAGGAAAGATTCTCCATCATTAGATTACACATACAAGAAAACACCACACACTAATCAAAAGATAAAAAATCTTCATGAAGTATTTCATAATTTTTTTTCATGATCTCTAGTATCATTCGCAATTAATTATCTAGTACGTATGAAATAGGAGAACTGCATGTACCTAAAGACTAGTCAAGGCAAAGCTTACGGGACTAAAGAGTTTAGCAGTGGATTTGGCTTGGTGAGAGTTTAAGGAATTTTGCCAAGAAATGAAAATTAATGAGGATGGAAATTTTGTACTTGGGAATCTAATGTTGAATTTATTTTCAATAGTTGGGTTCTAAAATCAGTAACTCTTCTGCATCATAAAATTCATTTTCTTTAAAGGTTATGTGTGATTTAAAGCATTCACATCACCCTCGTTTGGCAAGTGGCTTTTTTTAGCCAAAAAGTCACTAAAAAAATCAAAAAGCCAACAATCTATACCAAAAAGTCAAAAATTATCTTTTCTCTCTACTTTTTGTACATCTTTTCGTAAAAAGTCAAAAAGTCATCCCAAATATACTAGTTTTTTTTAGTTCATATTTTAACCAAATAACTAAAAATTACTAAATTAGCATGTTCCTAAACGAGGAATCAAAGTTTCCTTGTGGTTTAAATGTATATAATTGCATCCTTATTAGGAAATTATAGATGTCTACTAGTTGAGAAGGTTTGGTCTACACGCCAAGAAAAAAAAAAAAATGAATCATGATCTGTATTAATATAATGAATTAGAATTAATAGGTTTGGACTTCAGAGAACTCATTAATTCTAGATTTGTTCTTTGTATTGTGGGCAAAGAAGCATAAATCTTTTTTCAGTATATATGTATCTAGTTTGTGACATTGAGTTGACAATATTACTATTTTAATTGATAGTATTATTATTTTAATTGTTGAGGGCTCCAGTTTAACTACCCTACATGTAGATGACATTTATGATGGTTGAATTTTATTGTATGTTTGTGACTGTGATGTTGCAATTTCCTAATGTCCATGTTCTTATGATATTTATAAATTTGAAAAAAGAAAAAAAAGAAAAGAAAGTGAAGTGTGCTCTCCAATTACATTAAGAATCAAGAGCTTCTATTCACACCCATTAGTAGTTGTTTTCAAATAACAAGTTTTATGTATATTATAATAATATTATGATAATCTGTACCCAAAAAAAATAATAATAATAATAATAATAATATTATTATCTTATCATATTTTGTTTATCGTTTAATTTTTTACTAATATCTTGATTTAATAAGTCTCATTACTTATAGCTGATACTAATACAATACAATAATGACATCTTAAAGATAAACAAAACGTAATAAGATACTGTGTAAAATAACATGAATAATGCATTAAAAATGAAGAGAGAAAGAGAATAATCATTTTTTAAAATCATATCATTGACAGGTTGATAGGTGGTTCCAACCAACAACATTTTTCTTTCAGCGATATCCTCAACAACTAGCAGGCTATTATATATATAGTTAAAATCTCTTAAACCCTAGTTTAAGTATATAAGTAAACAACTATCTACAAAAATATATATGTAAGTAAACAAACAAGTGACAAGAGTTGTTGAATCCATATTGTAATACTTCAATTACAAGGCTTTTTTTTTTTTTTTTGGATAGGGTTCAATTATTATAAGCGTTTAGTTTATGGATATATATCGATAGAAATTTGGGGGAGGAAAAAAAAAAAGAAAAAATTAGGTAAAATATAAATAAAATATAATTACATTTCACAAACTTTTTAAACACTTTTTTTTTTTTTTCTAAATTATTATTCAAATTCATAAATCAAATACAGCCTAGCAATAACACAATCTTGCATCCATCTCTCAAATCTCTCAAGCTCTATCTCAAAGTCCACGCCCAGTCCAAGCACAAATGATGATAACTGGGCTTGGGCCACAGAGTAGGGCTGGCCCAAAACAATTTTTTTTTTCTTTTTTCTTTTTTTATAATTGTTGTTTGTATTATAATTTCTTATTCTTTTTCTAATAAATTTTGAAATTTAATAAATAAATTAAAAAAACTAATTAAAGCTCAAATTAAGCCCATATGTGCCAAGCATGGCCTGGAGCCCATAATCCCATATTTGAAGCTCATGTGTAGGGTTTCTGGTAGAGCAAACAGTAATACTGAAAAGCCTAATGAATATTGTTTGCAAATTTCAAAATCAATCTCAGACTAACATGAATGAGTTGAAGATGATTGCCAAACACTTCCTTGTTTCCAATTTTTCCAAAGGAAAATGCAATTCTTACAGAATCTTTATGCAAAATTTCTACGAGAATGAGGTGGTATTGACATCTATGTAATTAAATATCATTTAATGGTTATTTTATTTTAAGATAATGGCTCTGTTTGGTAAGGCTTATTTCTAGCTTATTTCAGCTTTTAATTTAATTTAAGCTATTTTGATGTGTTTGGTTCAGCTTAACAATACAGCTTATAGCTTTTTGTAAGTTAAAAATCAACTTATTCTTTGAGTGGGGGAGGAGAAGCTTAATTTATAAGTCAAAAATCAGCTTATGTTCACAGTTATAAGTTATAAACTGTTAGGCTATAAGTTATAATCACTTTTCCACAGCTCTACCAAACGGGGCCAATAAGCCTCAATACAATGTATACAAATTCCATATATGATCTTCTTCCCACCAAACATTGCTACTAATTAGAACCCATAGGAACCATTTTTTTCATGGACACAATTTGGTGAACAATGACAAGTTCCCAATCATGCTAGTATGTGTTAATTAATTAATTAATTATTATTATTATTATTTTAAATTAAAACAGAGAAAGCTTTAGTTCAAAATAAACTTTATGTTACCAATACCTTTGTGATTGTGCTGCCCAATCTCTTCTAATCTATTTTCCAAATAGACTTTTCTAAATTTCTTATATTTTTTTGTTGAATGCTTTTAGAATTTGAAGTATGGTAAAGACAAAAAAAAGAGTACCCTTTAAAGTGTTTTTAACAATCCATCTTCTAACTTTGAGGTGGCTTTATCGAGCATAGGAATTGCTTTTGTTCATCCATACTCAAGTAATTTTCTCTATTGTTCTTTTGACTTCCATGGGCATATGTATATCTATGAATCAAGCATATTTTATTCCAAATTTATAGTTTATCCGTTTCTAATGCACTTCTAACTGTGTAATATGATGAGAATCTTGAAATTAAAAATTCGAGGGACAATTGTGCGGTTGTGAGTGTTGTAGAGACAATGAAATAAAAAAAAATTCAAGTAGAGTAGATTTTTTTTCCAGAAGTAGAATATTAGCAAGTTATTTAGTTAAATTACTACCATAATCTAACTTATAAGCAGTACATTGCTCAATCAACTTGAACCTAAACCTTTACTACATCAAGTGTGATTACAAGATCATTGGACTATTATCCATGGAATAGGAGAGTGGATCTCGTGTTGTATCTATGAGTACAATATCCACCATTGATGTCATTTCTCATGCATTTCAAGGGTAATTCATGTTTCAAAAATCAATGATGGAGACTAGCAAAAGATAAAAGTTTGTTGAATTGAACACTATCATTTAAGTTGGATTTTTGCACTTTATTTGCTTGTCAATTTAGATCATCATGATGGAATCAACATGTAATAAATACATTGTTCAATATTGATTCTAAATTTGATGTTTATTATCCCATGTCATTTGAACAATTAAATAGTAATTAGAGATAAAGAAACATTAGTTCATGCTTACATCTTACTATATACTATGTTATGGATCACAATTCATAAGGATATAGTTTGGAAAAATTATCAGCATGCTTGGTTAGAGTTTTCCAAAATCTCTTTTCAGAAAATTCTATTTTCTTATTTTTCATGTTTTTTTTTGTTTTTACTGAATTTTTTAATATTTTAAGTAATTTTTTTTACTTTTTAGACATACCTAACATAAATATACCTAAAAAGTAAAAAAATTGTGAAAGAAATCTTTTAAAAATTCACTAAATACCAAAAATACAAAAAAAAAATCAGAATTCAGTATATTTTTTGTATTTTTATGTATTTATTAATTTTTAAAAATATTTTTTCACAAATTTTTTACTTTTTAGATACATCTAAATAAGGTGCATCTAAAAAAGTAAAAAAAAATGTTTAAAATTTTAAAAATATTCACTAAAAATAAAAAAAATACGAAAATAAAAAAACTTAATCCAAAAAACTCAAACCAAACACACTGAAGTAAGTGATGAGATATTATTTACATTGTTTATGAGGTGTTTCTGATAAAATATAAATCATAAAATTTATTAGGTGGGTCGTCATCTGAGTTATTATTGTCTTGTGTAAATTATTTTTCACTAACTATACAAACAACGTTACATGATATTAAAACGGCTGAATAATCACTCATAGCAAATTCTCAATTACATTTGTCATCTTTGATAGAGATTGAGTGCTTTTTACTATAAATTACAGGATGATTAATGCTTATAGTTGACATTTCTTCTTTGAGAAAATGATACAAAATCATTAGCAATTTTTCATCAAATTGTGGTATGTACTACAATGGTGCCCACTGACCTCAAAAATGGTAAGAGAGTAAGGACAAAACGAAAGATCAAGAAACTAATCCAATTAACAATTCTCAAATTAATGCACCATTACATTCACATTTGAGTCACCCCACCTTTATTAGTTGGACTCAACTTTCAACAATGTCATATGGATTTTTATTTATGAGGGTAAAATGTGTGTATCTAAGTGTCCATTTTATTTATATTTTATGTCCAATGGACATATGGACACCACAAAATATTCATGTTTTCAATATACTTATTTCATTGTTTAGGGTAAATAGGTGTTCACAAAATACTATAAAAAGCACTTCATGCATATTATATAAGCGAAATACTAATATTCTTATAAGTAAATGTCCAATTACATATATGTGCATGCCATGTCAGCAAATGCTTCTTCATTGGAAAAAAGATATTTTATTTTAGGGGCAATTTTGTCATTTTACATCCCAACATCATTTCAAACACATTTTTCAATACAACAATCAAACAAAAAATTCAACACATCTTCCTAAGTATAAACATTAAAATAATCTACTAAAATAGTCAAATAGTTAAAAAAATTAATAAAATAATCATTTTTCAAACGAAACCAAAATAATGTTACAGATTATTTAAAAGTCTCCACCATAGATGTTTCCTACATCAAAACATTTAGCTATGTCACCCCATCTTCAAGAGAAGAAGAGGTACCCAACTGACCCACTAGGCACCCTTAAATTTCTTAATTAAACCTGACCCACAGGGATTAAAATCTGACCCACATAATAACAGAACTTTAGGGCATGGCCTATAACAGAGCCATATGGTGTACTATAGGTTTTTTCATGGACATGTTACCCACATTAGGTTAGACCAGTCCCACATGGTGGTTAAAAAGCTAGGAATGAGCTTACACTATGAGGAAATGTTATGATGGCAGTCTTAGGTAAAAAAGGGTGTAAAATTCAAAGCTCCACTTTGATTCCCTCTCATGCAACCAAAAAAAAAAAAGTAAAAGCTCTCAAACTTATATTCTTTGTAACTCTCTACAAGCAAAGTCCATTTGGTAGCAGATTCAACTGCTAAAAATGAAATCTAACTTTATTTTCCAATTTTAAAATTTTTGTTGTTTTTATTTTCACACTAAATCCATCACTGCTTTCCAACCTGTTTGGTTGTGTTTTTGGTGTTTCTTTTTTCTTTTTAGTTTTTGCTTTTCATTTTTGGGCAACAAACCAATGAAAAGTAAAAAAACCATTCATTTTTCCATATCGATTTCTTAAAAATGGATTGTTTTTAGAAAAAAAAATAAAAATTTGAAAATAATCTTTTAAAATATTGTGAAACAAGATGTGTGTTTCCAGAAAACAAAAAACGAAAACACAACCAAATAGGAAAATGGTGCAGACTAAAGTGTGCATTAATAAGCAAACTTAAAAAATAAAAAAATAAAATCAATTTTTCACCTATGCCATCCATTTCTTGAAATGGAACCATAAAAGTGAATTTGAATCAACATAAACCAAACTACAGTTGTCTCTCCTCTCATTTAAAGGAGTCTATTCAGCTGCTCATAAGAATTGTTCTTTTCTTTGCAGTAAAACTAAATTATGCAATGATTCTAGCAAATATTGCATGATAAATAACTATTTCTGAGAATATAAAGATGAACAAGAAAATTCCATTGTGACAATAATTCTTCCTTGAATTTTGTTTGAAAGATAAACACAAATTCAAAACTATTCACATCAATAGATGAAATATATATGTATGGTACACACATTGTAAATTGTAGTTTTCATGGACTTTCTTTGAAGTAGGTCATAATAAGTACCTTCTTAAATTGCTGGATGTTGGTTGATCATCTCCTTTCTTAGCTTAGTACTTTCATATGTTCTTCAAGATCTTCCTTGAAGGGGGAAAAAAATACAAAAAAAAAATATTAGAACACAATTCACAAGTTGGGATTTTTTTAGAGAGAGAGCAAGAGGTGTTTGAATGTTATGGCCATTGTGAAAGCAAATTTCAAGTTGGGGGGAATGAAGCCTGGTCCGAGATCATTCAGACGATGGTTTGCACTTCAAATGGATAGTCTCGAACCAGACAGCACTCCCCTCAACTGTGAGAGAGAGAGAGAGAGAGAGAAAAGACTGTTTGATTTTGATTTTGCCATGCATTGTTTCTCATGGGCCCTTATATACGTGAGGATGAGAGGAGGTTTCTTTTGTGAGTCAGATGACAAGCGGTGGTCCTTGCTTTCTACACCTTCCCTATCATGCTTTTTACACTATTAACTCATTAAGACTTTGTTTGGTGAGTACCTATTATTGAAAACGCTTAACTACCAGTTCTCCTTAATCCACAGAAAAAGTTTGCTTCCAATTCCAAATTCCCAATCTCATAGACACTAGAATAAATCACAAGCCTTTCTTAAACACAAAACCAAACACATCCCAATAATCTCTCTGTCACTAACCCATACCCATGTGGGAAGAATTAACTCAAACTACAATATTAGGAACTCATAAAAAGTATTCAGAAAAGTGCATCTATAGGCCACAATTATTATAAATGTGACCCACATCTTACTAACTTTAAATCTACACTATTTTCATCTCATTTTCAGAATAAAATTTGAAATTCAATTTCATAGTATACAACATTTTTCTAACTCAAATGACAAACTTGTAGCAATGCTAATGTGACCAACCAGTGATCAAGGTTAAAATCGCTTCCATATCAGTCAGTTCACAATATGTTCAATTCATAGCCTATTCATGACAAGGGTCACACAACCTATATGACTAGTTTAACTGCTCCTCATTTAGGAACAAATTATTTTAGTAACTTTTTGACTTTTTACAAAAAAAATATACAGAAAAGTAGAGAGAGTGATGTGACAACTTATAATGACTTTTTGGCTAAAGCTGAATGTTGTCAAACGAGACCTTTAACAGATATGATTAGTTTAACTTTTACCTTTTTCTTTTTCTTCTTCTTTCTTTTTTTTTTTTTCTTTTTTTTTTTTCTTTTATGTTTTGATGGAAAAGACCAGGGCCTCAATACATTGCACATCCACATCCGGCCACAAATTCAATGAAAAAAAATCATACTACAATAAAGTTTTCAAAATGGAAAGAAAAAACCCATACAGAGAGGATAAAAGCCTCCACCCAAATAAAGGAAAAATAAACTTCCACACAGGTAGGAAAATGATGATACAAAACAACAAAACAAAACAAACAAACACACCAACCAAAACACCATCACAACCTTCTACAAACTCTTCTTGTCGCTACCGTCGGCTTGGATGCTACAATTTCCATCACATAAGAACAGATCAGACCCTTTGGATCAAGGGTGGTCGCCTAGCATAGATCTATGCATTAAAAAAATAATAATAAAGCAAAAAAGAAACGTATTTAAGCCTCACTGGAGTTTCGTCATAAACCACTCTTTTTAACTTATCGAAAATCTCAGAGAGAGAGAGGGATAATTGGCAGTTACCCTTCTCAAACGTTTTTCAGTCCTGCACTCCCACAAAAAACAAAAACTAATTTCTTCTCAAGTCGCTAATTTCAATCCCAAAAGTTGAAAATCTTGATACGCATCATTTGATACTCCTAATACTACTATCTAAAATTTGTCAGTGAGACAATCTAACTCAGAATCATTTACTTTACTAGGACTTACATTTGACATGATGTTTAAAGATCTCTTTGCTTCCCACTTGTGGAAAAAGAGAAGATGAGAGGTGGGACAACCTTCATCAATGAGGGCAACCCCAAAAATATTGTGATTCCAAGCTTGAATGGAAAGGAAGACAGGTTGGCTAGTAAAAGCTTGAGCAGAGACAAGAATAGAAGTGCATGGGTATTAGGAGAAAAAAGTAGTGGGGAAGTGAAGCAGAAGTGTTTTCAAAGTGATGATAACTGTGGAAGATAGAACCTATTAGGCTTATAGCTTTATTTGGGTCAAAGATTTGAGAAAGAATTTGTGAAGGGATAAAAAAATAAAAAATAAGTGTATAAAATGGAGCTAAATTTTTTTCATTTTTTTCCTTCTTCTTTTCCCCCACTCAAATCATTTCTAGACAAGCCTAACTGACCTTCTGATATCGCAAGAAGGGGGAATATCTGGGGGGAGGAAATGAATTCTAAGAGAATCTGGTTTACAAACTGTACGGAAGCTAACGGCTGTAACCATTTACAAAAGACAACCGCCGTAACCATTACAGGGTAATGCCAGCACTATCGAAGTGGCGGAAAAGGATGGTGCTGATCTCACCGTGCTAAAAATGTCCTTACAGTGCTGACACACGCATTTTGTCTTCTTTTTTTTTGTATGTATGTGTGTTAAGTAGTTCCTGCAAAGTTTGAAGTTCACATTGAGTTCCTACGAGGGTATATATAATTTAACAGAAGAAACTGACCAAATCCAGATCCGCCTAGGGAAATACGAAAACCCATTCATTTTTCCCGAAAAATCATTCCTCGAATCCCCTGAAAAATGAAGAGGGGGAAGGCAAGAGAGAGAGAGGAGAGGAGAGAGGGAAACAGAGAGAGAGAGAGGGAAAGAAGAGGGAATGGAGAGAGAGAGAGCCCCCTCCACCTCCGCCTCCGTCGCCGATCGCCGCGCCTCCGCCCCTGGTTGATGGCCCCTCTAGTTCTTCTTCTTCCTTCTCTTCTTCTTCTTCTTCTTCTTCCTTCTTCTTTTTTGATTTTCTTCTTCTGAAAAAAAAATAAAATAAAATAAAATAAAATTTCAAAACGACGAAACAACGTCGTTTTGATTTCGGGGGGATTCGGGGGAGGGCAGATTCGAGCTACCAATCACTTCTCTTCCTATTATTGCCTTTTTTTTCACATTGGAGCAAGCTTCAATCATGAAACCCTCCATTTACCTGGCTCGTTCTCATTGAGAATCCTGTTATCATATGTTTCAAGCCGTAAATGGAAATTTTTTTGTTTCAACCCCTCATCATCAAGACTATATTGATCCAATTATTCCCAGGGCTTACTCCACGTTTTGTCTGGGGAATTAAAATCCAAATGCTTGCATACTAGCAACCATGAAGAATCTATTTCAGTTTTCACTTGAAATGAAGTTGAACTCAAATTTTTAATGTCATAATTAATCAATCTCACTCTCCTCAACAATTCTGTTCTCCTTCGATGATCTAACACCAGCTGTTTCAACTTGCACAAGCCATAGAACCCGTGTTCTCCAGAAAATAAAAACAGAAAACAAAGCAAACAATTTGGGATTGTAATGAAAGTGAATTCACTTCAACCCCCTCAAAGTGAGGTGTGCAAATCAAACTATGCCAGAAATACCCTTTCACCGCCATACATCTTACATCAAAAGTTTTAAAGTAAAATGTTCAATGCAAAAGCCTAACAAAATGAAAGTCAAATATTCTATGATCATTAGATTAATTCATTGATAAGTAAAAAGCCAACAAACATGGAAACTGAGAACAGAATCAAAGGTCTAGAACCATCACAAATTCTAAAGCCCAACTCCTTTTTGACTAGCAATTCTGCTTCCACATATTGTTATTTCCTGCCTTCAAAAGTCTATCTTTATAAGTATATCTACTCCAAACACTTAAACACTAGATGCCTTACACTCTACAGGGCATCTTTCTTTTGCTTTAAGAACTTTTCACTATCAAGCCAAAAATAGGGAATTTCTGCCCTGATAAAGCACACATCTTAAAGGGCCTTTGGGTTGTAACTTTACCCCCGTTGCCCGATTATAGACACTGTAAAGCAATCACTTCTTCAACACTACCAACAAAAGTTCTTCAACGCAAGCAAATATGCAAGTCAAAATGTTTCATGTACTGCTTCCTAATTTCAAATCAAAACTAAATAATGTTAAATTTCATCAGAAGCAATATATGGAACAGCATTTATGACAAATTGGAACTCTTTATACATATATGTGTGAAAATAAGATACAAAAATTTACACTTTAAAACACATCAACATAACACAAGCCACTGCAACAAGTCCTTGCAGATTAAGGGAATCAAATAAACATTCCTTAAATAAGTCACAAGGAAACAAGGGAAAAGAGACTTCTCCCCTCATTTAAATTAGAAACTCACCAAAGACTCATGACTCAACAGCAATGTCTACATTCCCTTGTCCATTTACCTTGGTTGAAATTGACTGATTTGTCTCTCTCATTTGTTTGGGTTCATCTTTGAATTTGCAAGCAGAATTACCATTCTGGATACTGCTCCGATCCTTCCTGTTGGTAGGAGTAGTGGTGGTGGTACTGTCTTTGTAATTGCCAAAACTGTGACGAGTTCCTCGATCACTAGCTCCTATACCCTTGTCTCGCTGAGACAAACCAACAGCATCACTGCAGCTCTTCCTTCTACCCAATTTTGGTGATTTTGCACGGGTTGGTGGTGGCTGCCATCCAAATAGAGCAATGGGTTTTGAAATTTCTAAAGCCAAAATATGAACAACCATGAGTATAGATAAAACTAATTATAAATATATCTTTCCCAGCTTCTTTTTTTCTTTTTTCTTCTTTTTGGCTTATTAATTTTAATTCTACTTGTCATTCTCTACAAACCACGAGCAATTTGTGCTTCAAATAACATCTCTCTACTGCTAGAGAATGACAAGAGAACCTGCTTGGAATTTATGCAATACCTTTTTCAGTTCAACCTTGGGCGGTGGTCCCTCGTGGTAGAAACTTGGCATCGGGTTTGCCTTGAACGTCAAACCTTTTCTCAGTTGCTTGATAGCAGCCTCTTTCTCTTCCTAGAAGTGTTAAAAATGATTAAAGATAAAGAGATGCAATTGCACAGCAGTGAAACAGAAGGGGCATATTATATCCTGGGGTACATGTATCAGGAAGAATGGACAGTGGATTTCTCAAAATGATTTAACTTATACTTGAGACAGCATTGCAAAATCATACCCTAGTCCTTGCTTCCCATTGGGTTTTCTCAGCCTCCAGCGCTTGGTGCTTCTCCTCTAATTTTGAATAAAACTAAAAGAAGGGAGCACAACAAAAAAAAAAACAAACAAACAAACAAACAAAGGAACTCAAGTTTGCATTCAAAGTCTGATTTTAAAATCATAGTTCCTTCAAATAGATTATATAACAAATTTCACGTGCAAAGATCAATGACGCACTACCTCCCTGCGTTTCTCTGCACGTTCAATGCATCTAAATGTTGGAGCAGATGCAACAGTTGTCCTAGACTTAACAGTCCTCACTGATGCTGCAGTACTTTGCATGGTTAAGAAAATACCCAACAGAGGCTCAGAGAGATGACAGAGTAAAAAAGAAAAGGTAAAAATAAAAGCATATTATTTAAGATGAGTCAAGCTTAGCGTGAAAAAAGAGGATACGAGGAAGCAACAGAACAAGAATCATCTTCATCGGGATGTTTCTTATTATCAGGTTGAAGTGGCTTCCTTGATACCAAAGGTGAAAGCAGCTGCAAGGTAGATAGAAAAGTTCCATTATCAGCAATAAACAGGTACCTAATTCAGGGTTACATTGAAGCAACAAGTACATGATGATTTTTATAAGTAATATTGGTTTTGAAATGCTCTTGTTTAATAGAATAGAAAGACATTCTTGTACATTTTCTGAGAAGGGATGACAAGGATACGGGTGAGCATGGTCCGGATTGGTTTGGTTTGGGACCAGGACCAATCCATTGTCTACGGTTCCATAAAAATTGGAACCAAACCAATTCATTTAAATCATGGAACCAATCCGACCCAATCCATTTAAGCATGGTTTGGCTTGATTTGGAACCACGGTTTCACATAATCAGTTCATAAAGAAAAATCATATAACATTTTCATTTCAACATTAATCTGCCCATAATTTTTCGAAACATAAACATGCATATTGTTCCACTATTAACTTAAACAAACATACTATCTAGTAAATAAACATATTGTTCAACATGTAGGGAGCATAAAACTTCCATCGAACAAATATTCTGTCAGTAGCAACAACAATTATAGGAGTGTAGGATTACATATATGGTTTAAGTTACATACAATCCAGATCGATTCCAATCTAGAACCATGAACTCCAATCCAGAACCGATCCGCGGAGAACGGATTCTCAATTTTTCAATCCAGAACCAATCCACGGATTCAAAAAACCAGTCAAAACCTACTGGATTGGACTCGACCGGTTCAGATTGTGGATTTTTCGGATTCCTTGCCCAGTCCTAGACAAGGAAGCAGGAAAAGAAGAAATAGGAGGGCGAGGCAGGAAGAGAAAATTGTGAATTCACTGAGACAGGCTTTACAAGCTTGCATCTATTTACTATGAGCTTGTAGGTGAAAGTGTAAGAAATGTTAGAAACCATCAACTAATACAAGTTTTACAACCTAAACGTGGGTTAGTGCCATCACCTGATTTTGTTTTGTAGTAATTTGTTGTTGCAAACTGTTTGAGTTAGATGATTTGCTCACAGTAGTACCAACATCAGGTTCATTTCCAACAGGACGTGTTCCACATGAAGCACGTTTTTCAGTTGCCAGAGCAAATGGCTGTGGAACAGTGCATTTTGTTCGAGCATTTCCAGAACCAGGTTTCGATGCAGGTTTTGCAGCAAATTTAGATTTCTTATTATCATCGCTTGTTGGTTGAGCTTCAATTTTCATCTTCTCATCCTGCAAATGAGTGTCACAGTTTGAGCTTGGTACTTTTTCCTCATGTATTTCAACTTGACAGAGTTCAGAAACCTTAACCAAGTTTTCAGTAGTGCATTCCTTCACTTCACACTCCTTAACTTCAGCATTCTCTTCCAACACCTGGGGTACTGGATCCCCATTAATATGCTCATATGACTCTGAAACATCATGATGAAATGTGCTAGTTTCCTGATTTGAATCATGAGAAACACCATTTGAATAAATTATGACACAATCTGGCTCTTTGTCCAAGCATATATCTGTAACTTCCATCCCCATCACACTGCAAAAGAGAAGCATAAGTATCACAATCTTATCACCTCTATTCTTGTTGTAAAAAAAATATTAAAAAAAAAAAAAAAAAGTTCATCCAATCATCCAATTCCAATAGTCTCTTGCTGTAATTTCCAGTAACATAGATAGAAGTCGTGCCAATTTAGACAGGTTTAGATGCCAAGTGTATTTGGAAATGGCTCAATCTCAGTGATGTTCAATGCAGTTCCTTTGGATGTGTGATTTTAAAAAATTAAAATCATGCAGCAGTTCCTCTGTATAAATATGTACCAAGGCCCAGACAACCAGTACATTGCAAAAGTATAGGGGGGAAAACAAAAAACAAAATTGCGCTATAGCTAATTACGGGTCATAGTTGCTGCACTAACAGAGAAGATTAACTCTGTGATAGCATTTCCTTCTGCAAGTTCAAATCTTTTCCCTATTCCACTGTTTGTAAAACACCAAATGAATCTCACTATTCAGATCAATACATTCAACATATATTCACACTCCCATTTTGCTGAAAATGAAAAGACATTGAACTCTTTCTTAATCAAACTACGAAACAATAAAGATTAAAGACTGAATTGCTGAGGAAAAGAAAACCATGACACAAGTGAAGACCGATAAGAGAAAAAGCAAAAGATAGAGAACAATTGCACTTAAAAAATGTAAAATGAATGCTCCTTATCCTAGTAGGGCTTGTCTATTCATATAATCAGAGCAGAGCAAGATTCAACCAAATCTCTGATTAGTTACATATTTGTTAATTTCTACCGACCATTAAATATTCACATTCACAAAACAAATGTAAAAATGCTTGAACTCAGTTTACAATATCCATTCCAGGTCACAAATTTAGTTTACAATATCCATTCCAGGTCACAAATTTGGTTATGTAATCATTCAAGTTCTGAGATTATTGTATGGGTGAGTTAATGGACCAAAGCAGTTCCATCAAGAGTTGGGATAAACAACTGCACTGCCATCATGGGTTGGGGAAGGCACATGCAGTTCAAGTTAGAAAGAAAAAAAAAAAAAATTTAATGAGGGGGGTTGTGAAATTAAACTCGATGTTATGATTGTAGTACAAAAGCAGCTGTCTAGTAAATTTATCAACATTAACAAAAAACCAAGTCACAAAAAAATGTATGCAAATCATGAGGCCCAAATAACTTTAGTTATAGTAAACAACACAAAACAAATTCCTTGATGTGCGTTGTATATCTCAAGAAATGTAAAAGAATAGAAAATATTTCAACTTTTATTGAGTCTTACAAGTTCTTATATCTCTCCAATAGCCCCAACATAAATTGTCTCCTTTAATAAGTTCATCGATGTACACTTGTATGCTTTGCTTGGAACTATGTTTCTATAATTCTATCAAGAGGAACCAACCATCTATTCAAACAGTCTCCCTTTTCCTAACAACTATCTTAGCATTAGGACTAGGCTACAAATGAACTGAGCTGCTCGCGAGCTAACTTGGCTTGGCCAAACAAGCCGAGCTCAAGCTCGAATAAGCTCGGCTCGTTTATCTTCATATAAATTATATAATAAATATATTATTTATATATTAAATCATATAAATAATATTAATAATAATATAAAAAAATCTTATCGAGCCGAGCCGAACTTGAGTTTCATTAATTTTAACGAGTCGGACCAAGCTCGAGCCCAATTAGTCATCGAGCTGAGCTCGAGCTCAATAAATAAGCTCAATAAGCGAACGAGCCAAGCTCAAGGTCAACAAAGCTCGGCTCGACTCGGCTCGGCTTGTTTGCAACCCTACTTAGCATTGTCACTCCTACATGAAATTTAAATATAGGGGAATTTCTAAAGGACTTCTAAACGTTACAATATTTGTGTGGATTGGACTTAAAATATTGGGGTTAAACAAAGAGTAAAGTGAGGAAGAGAAAATCTTAAAGTAGATGATGATAGTTTTGGCAAACATGAAAAGACATCTTAATTTAAAATATATATATATATATAAAGAAGCAACAAACAGAATCATTTGGATTTCCAACACCAAGAGAATTGGGTGGTACAAGCTTCATTTATGTATTCATGTATTTATTTATTTCAGGTAATAAGGTGGGTACAAGTTATAAATCCTCTAAGCATATTAAATTGTGACACCTTATACTGACTAAACAAGTGTGGAGTAAGCCAGGGAAAAAAAAAAAAAAACTTGCATATTTACGTACTTTTGTACAGTATATATGTGCTCACACATGTGTACACAGTATTATCAGTCAAGCAAAAGAGGTGGTCCACTAGAAATAATGAAGCATAATTACAACAGATTTCAGATCCAATTCTGAAGATAGAAAATGGATAAAATGGCTAAATAAAAACCAAATTGTCCTCAATAAAAAATAATATATATTTATGTATATAAACTTGACGAGTTGATTTATACAAATTTCTTATTTAAAAGTCTTTGTGAACATCTATTGAATAGTGATGCACAGCATATTTTGATACATATATATATATATACAAAAAATAGGCTCTGGTACAATGGGAACAGAACAGATAAGAACAAATAAAATGCAAGACAAATCCAGTGGCTCTCAGGCCGATTCGCATTCAGGATATTCTATAGTAAATCTGATCCTCCAAACAACCCCCTTATGAACAAAATGGGAGCAAAAGAACCACTATACCCCAACTTGGTCATCACTAAGAAAACTGACTTAGCACATGAGAGCCCAATCTGACTAAACCGAAGAGTACTATTAGGCATACTTAAGTACACATTCAAATTCAAAATCAAAACTTTTTAATTGCCAGGCCAAGAGCATCTCCAATCTTGACTCAAACTTAAATTTGGGTCAAAATCACTAAAAACAACACCCACCACAACTTGACCCAATCTCACAACAAATTGAGTATTTTACCAAGATTTCTACCCAAATCAAGGGAGACTCAAATGTTTACTCAAAATTTTCAAGGTTATTTTGTGGCTCGCAAATTTACCACTTCGTCATTAGTAAAACTGTTACCCAAATTTATACTTAAATCTGAATCTGTACATACATTGGAGTGCTTCATATCAAACAAAAAAAAAAAAAAAAAAGAAGCTTTTACTAAAATTTCAGTAAAATTTTCAGTAAAGGCTGAAGATGGCCTACATTTCAAATCAACTAATCAGAAATCAAAAAGCTTCTCATTTTCTCATCAAATTTGGCATATCCAAGACCAAAACACCAAAACACAAACAGATCAGACAGCAAGACGAAGAAAACAACAAGCGAATGGAGATCTCAACAAGAATCGAAACTACATTACATCGCATGAACCAAAACAAGAGATCAATAGTCGAAATTGAGAAGAGTTTGAGCGATTCACCTACGATTTCACTCGGATCTGTGCGTTTTAGAGAGAGAGAAAGAGAGGGGTTTGAGTTGTTGAGTCTCTCTCTCCTTATCGAGAGCTATGTGTGCAAGCCTTTTCTGTGTCTGTTACGGCTTTTATGTATAAACAGACAGTGTGCTGTTTAATTTATAACGGTGTTATTAACGGCGTTTTAAAAAAAAAAATTTGAAATTTGACACGCACATTCACGGGTTTCGACACTGATAGGGTTGTTTTTTACAACATAATAAAAAATTAATTTTTTAAGTTTTTTAAACTTTTTAAAGTTATGTTATTTCTTTATTTTTTTACATAAAAAAATTAAAAGTTATTAAAAAAAAGTTAAAAAATTAATTTTTTATCAACTTTTCAAAACACACAGAGATTGTCTGAACACAAATATGTTTCTTCTATTTACACCTTTTTTTTTAGGGTTGAGCAAGAAATCCGTGAAATCGGTAATCCGATTCAGTCTAGTCCAATCTGATAGGTTTGGATTGGTTTTTTGAATCCGTGGTTCGGTTCCGGATTGAAGAATTAGAAATCCGTAGTCCACGGATTGGTTTCGGATTGAACCCCACGATTCCGGATTGGAACCGATCCGGACCGTATACAAAAAGTCTATATTTTTATTATATATCATCCCCCATAGTATCTTCTTTTATTCTATATAAAACCTAAACTCAAACATAAACCCATATAATATCTTCTTTTATTACTGTTATTTGTTAAATTTAAGTTTTAATTTATAATGGTCTAAATACTTATGGTGAAACCAGTTTTCTTATGGTTGTTTAAATTCTAGAACAGTATGTCGTCATTATAGAAAAATATGTTGCTATTATGGAACTAATATAGCGCTATATTTATATTTTTATGAAATTAAAGTGTTATATATATTTTTTTGTTATTTAATTATGTGAATCCGTAGTCCTAAACCGATCCAATCCGTATTTAAATTGATTGGTTCGGATTGGTTCCATGATTTAAACGGATTGGATTGGTTCCAATTTTTTAAGAACCGTAGATAACGGATTGGTCCTGATTTTATCCCAATCCGGACCATGCTCACCACTACTTTTTTTTTCTCTCTACCCTCACTTTTTTTTTTCTTTTTCTTATTACTATTTTTTAAGTTATCATTTGAGAAGTGAGTTGGGATTAAAAAAATATATAAAAATAAAGGGAGACTTATTTATAAGTCTTTTTTCATACACTTATGGTAGATTAGATCCTAAATAAAAACTTATATTCTTATAAGTCCTATGTAAATTTAGTTGACACATTTACCCTTAATAGTAGATAATCAAATCCATATACACTAATTTCGAAATTCAAAACACATTTCGAAACCCCCAAAAAAACATTTTGAAAGTTGTTAACATTTCGAAACTCACCACGAACAGGAGAAGGCGAGCGAATCGACGGAGACGTTCGACGACAAGGTGACAACGGTTAACGTTTACAGTCAGAAGGAGGAATCATGACTCCAAAACGTAAGTGTGGATTTGCCCATGTTTCGCAATGTTATTTTTTTTGTTTTTCATTAACAACCCAAAACTAGGGTTTATGTGACCTTCAGTCGTAATCTGCTTTGTCACTTGTATGTTTTGTGACAATTGTGATGAATAATTGATTTTACAATTTCCAATTGAAAATAGTATGTATGTTGGGGTTGTACGATGGAGGTTCTACGCGGTGCCCAGTGTGAGTGATTTATACTTGATTCGTTGTTGTATTGCGTTTGGTAGACTATTTTGGAGGCCACAGTCACATTCATTATTTGACTTTATTTGTTTTTTTCTCGATCCGAGCTTAGTATTGTGTTTGGTAGACTATTTTGGGGGTTTGTCGTTGTGTGTTGTACAGTTAATGAATGTGACTGTGGCCCAATATGAAATTAGTGTCGGATATGAGTGGAAGCACATGTAAGTTGGACTGTGTGTACAGTGCCATGTTGTGGTATGATGTCGTTTGGTTGTTTTCACTCAGATATACAAATGTGACAAATTACAAATTTGACAAATTACACACACACACCTTTGGCACAGTTATGTCAAGCACTTATCAGTCACATTTGAAACCATGGCACGTAATTTGTCACAGTTACGTCAAGTACTTCTCAGTCACATTTCAAAACATGGCCGGGAATGTATGCGCGTAATTTGTCACAGTCATGCCCGTGAATGTCTGCGCTTAATTTGTCACAGTTACGTTAAGTACTTCTCAGTCACATTTTGAACACATGGCCGGGGATGTGTGCGCGTAATTTGTGACAGTCATGCCCGTGAATGTATGCACTTAATTTGTCACAGTTACATGAAGTACTTCTCGGTCACATTTCAAAACATGGCCATGAATGTGTGCGCTTAATTTGTCACAGTCATGGCCGTGAATGTATGCGCTTAATTTGTCACAGTTACGTTAAGTACTTCTCAGTCACATTTTAAAATATGCCCGTGAATGTGTGCGCTTAATTTGTCACAGTCATGGTCATGAATGTCAGCACTTAATTTGTCACAGTTACATGAAGTACTTCTCAATCACATTTCAAAACATGGCCATGAATGTGTGCGCTTAATTTGTCATAGTCATGGCTGTGAATGTGTGCGCTTAATTTGTCACAGTTACGTTAAGTACTTCTCAGTCACATTTTGAACACATGGCCGGGAATGTATGCGCGTAATTTGTGACAATCATGCCCATAAATGTGTGCACTTAATTTGTCACAGTTACATGAAGTACTTCTCAGTCACATTTCAAAACATGGCCATAAATGTGTGCGCTTAATTTGTCACAGTCATGGCCGTGAATGTGTGCGCTTAATTTGTCACAATTACGTGAAGTTCTTCTCAGTCACATTTCAAAACATGGCCGGGAATGTGTGCACGTAATTTGTCACAGTCATGGCCGTGAATGTGTGTGCGTAATTTGTCACAGTTACGTCAAGCACTTCTCAGTCACATTTCAAAGCATGGCCAGGAATGTGTCCGCGTAATTTGTCACAGTTATGGCCGTGAATGTGTGTGCGTAATTTGTCACAGTTACATCAAGTACTTCACAGTCACAGTTTAAAACATGGCCGGGAATGTGTCTACGTAATTTGTCACAGTTACGTCAAGTACTTCTCAGTCACACTAGTCACATATTGCTATTAAATTACATATTCACATACGTTATCAATGCAATCTTGCTTGTATATGAAATGTGATTTTTTGATGGCATTTTTTTCAGGAGGCACAATTAAACGTACACCACAGACAGGCTCCAAGGCAAAAGTGACCAGCAGTGAAGGGACTAGAACAAGTAAAAGACGGCGGTCTCAAAGTCTGTCACAAAATGAGAACGCATTAGGCCAAAACAGTGCCCAAAAAGGAAAGAAACTGAAATACGAGCCTCAACAACGACTAAACAAACAACAAACATTTTGCTACCGTTCCAACATTGCTGGAATTGTGAAGCTGGTAGCAATGTCAAAACTAAAAGATGAACATTTGCAACAGCTTCAAAAAACACCATTCTGGTTGTTGTTGAATGTGATGCGAAATACCAATCTAAACCAACATGAATTCCAAAAATGCGATGACATTGTAATGAGGATAATTCAGACATTTGTTCTAGATAAGTCAACTTTCATGATTGGTGGAAATCACATCACTACTAGAAAATTGACCTTTTGCGTCGATTTTTTTGCGACGGTTTGATTAGCCGTGGCAAAAAAAAAAAAAAAAGAAGCGAAAAGGTTCCTATTTTCTTTCATTTATTTGCGCCCTTTTCTTAGTTTTGCCCTAGCAGGCTCACTCAACTCTCTCTCTCTCTCTCTCGTTCTTGCTTTCTGTCTCGCTCTTGCTCTCGCACACCTGCCAATTGTTGTCTGAAGAACTCCATCAGTATGAATCTCTCCCTCGATCTCTCAATCTCTCTGTTTCTGTCTCGATCTCTCTTCCTCTCTTGATCTCTCAATCTCTCTTTCGCACAATCTCGTTCTCTCTCTGTATCTGTGTACACCTCTCGCCGCAATTTGCTCGATTCATCGCAGAGAAACCCTAACTCTGCTAGTGGACCGCATTGAAAAGGTCTCTTGGAGTTCTCAAATACAGCAGAGTAAGCTCACCTATCATGATTTCATCTATCTCAAAATTGACTTACATTACACACACACAGAGAGACTATCTTTGAGCTTCATTGTGTACAAATCAGGTACCAACTCTCTTCAAATTTCCTCTGTTTTTTTTATTCAGTTTGTTTCGATTTGTTTCATATTTGTACTTGATTTGGTTTTGTATCTGAGAATTCCTTTGTTTTTATTTTTTGCACTATAATAATACATTTTTTTTTTGGGTTGATTTGTTTGTTCTCATTTGAGTTTGAAACTGCGTTTGATCTGGTTTTGTAGATCAGAGTTCTTTGGTTTATTGTGATTAATTTAGTTATCTTTAGATTCAGTATTTGCTCGTCAAATTGATATGGATCACAATCTAATGATTGCAGTTGAAGTTTGAATGATAGGTACTCTTTGAACTACTTGGATTGATCAAATTACTCCACCTTAGAATCAGTAGAGTAAGATTTATTTTCTTTTTTGTAAGTACTCCACCTTTTCATATTTCTTTCATTTTGGTGTTAGTTGTTGCTAATAATAATAAATTACTTCAAACTTTTAGCAACTACTTATGCATCTTTGAGAATCTAATAGTGCTCTAGGACTTTTCTCAAACTTCATGATATGAGAGATCATGTAAATAAATCTGAGGTTATTGACTCTTTTTTTTTTTTGAACAATGAGCTTATTGATTCTGTTCTTGATGTCGTGAGGAAGAAGGCTGAGAATTCTGTCATTTTTTGCCTTTGGCTAAATGTTATTCATCAGGTTTCAAGTAAAGAAGAAGCAATTTTTTTCGAAATTTCCCTAGAATCTTTAGAGGATTCTGACTTTTTTGGTGAATTTGTAACTTTGTTTGATTGGCTTCCCTCACATGGGGGCAATTGTTTCTGAGGCTAATTATGAAGTAAATAGTTGTCCGTTTTTATTTATTTTTTATGCATTGTTTGTGTTGTGCTATTCTAGGAGTTATGGTGGTTTGTCGATTCTTCTGTTGTTTATCTATTTTTCAGTTGCATCGATATTCTACTATATTTCTGTCAATATTGTGAATAGCATGGTTATACTTCCTCAGCTATTGCATTGCATTAACTGAACCAATGACAGTAAGTAACTTGTCGTACTTAGTGTTGGCAACTATCTTTAAAATGATACAATTGTCATGTTTTGCAGAAGAGAAAGCTAACTGACATGTTAGGGTCACAATGGAGCAAGGAAGAGCTGGAGTGTTTCTATGAAGCATTTCGTAAATATGGGAAAGATTGGAAAAATGTTGGTTTAAATCTATCAGATCCAGTATACTTATGGTTATATTTTAAGAGATCAAGTGCTGTAATTTTATCTAGCCTTCTTTCTATGAAAACGACTACCTCAAATTCTTTGTGATTTATTGGGCTGAAGCGTGCAACTTCATTCTGCTGCATTTCATTACTTAAACTGGGAAGCTGCGATCAAGTCTGCTACTTTTGTTGATTGATCAATTACTGTTTTGAGGTCTTCTGATTTTTGTTTTAAACGGATTATAAGGTGGCCAGTGTAGTGCGGAATCGATCAGCGGAAATGGTGGAGGCCCTTTACACAATGAATAGGGTAAGTGCATTTTTTCGATACATGTCTGACGTCATAGTCCATATCCTCTCAGGGTTCATTTTGGTGTAGTACATGTAATTTAATAACAATCAATCTAACTGTAATTTAATGATTTTCTAGTAATACTGAAAATTCAAGAGCACCCATGGAGAGGGATAATTATTCAATTTCTAGGATCTGATGGGCAATTTCTTTCCTATTCACGGCCAGTTGCATCAAGTTCTGGTTGTCTGCCATTATTGAAGAAGAAGCGCTCTGGTGGTATGATCTTGTGCTTAGAAATAACTTTTGAGGGATTCAAGTGCACCACCCTCCTATCTCTTGTGTAGCTATGTGAGTGAAGGTGCACTTGTTTAAACTCTCCTTTAGGTTTGAAGGGGCATTTTGGTGAAGGGGCCATGGATTGCATTTACTGCTATTTGCTTGGTGTTCAAGTGCTTCCAACTGGGCTACCTAGATCTCTAATGTTCATTTCTGCTTTTGATTTTTGTAAATTAAATTTAAAACTTCTACTTAAAAAAGAAGAAGAAAGAAGATCTTGTATTAAAGCTTTGATACCTGATGGAAACATAGGAAGTCGATTCTATCTTGTATAGTAAATGTGTATTTACTTCTATTGGTGTCTCTTTCCAATCTAGCCTTATAAGAGAGCCTTTTTTGCCCATTTGTTAGAATTAAAGTGATGTGATTCTTAGTAATGCAAGGTTGCTTTGGATTTGCCACAGGAAGTCGGCCTCGTGCTGTGGGGAGGACACCACTCTTCCCTGTTTCATATTCTTATGAGAAGGTTAATGGGGAAAAGTTTTTTTCTCCAACAAGGCAAGGCCTAAAACTAAAGGTGGATGCTAATGATGATGATGTTGCTTATGAGGTAGCATTAGCACTGGCAGAGGCTTCTCAAAGAGGTGGTTCTCCCCAAGTTTCTTGTGATGTTCCTGTACATGTGTTACTTGTTATCTTTAATCAAGTTACATGATTGAAGACTAAATGCTGTTTATTTGGAGATGTCAATTGGGAATTGATTCCAACATCTAATTTTTATTATTATACAATAAATAAATTTGAAACGTTGCAAACTGATGTTTCAAGACTATTTAAGGACTTTTTATGTTATATATTTATTTACAGGCTGAAGTGCAAAAAAATGAGAGTCGAAATGTCTGCCATGAAGAGAGATGCAGAACATTATTCACGTCAAGTAAGCAATCTCTCTTTTATCACCCTGTTTCTGATATGTGGTCATCTTCTATTTGGTTATGCTAATTTCCCAGCATCACACTTCTGCAAGAGCTTTTTGTGCATACTTGTTAATCATATCATTAACTTACCATGTTCAAGTTTTAGTTCTGCCTAAGACCAGGGATTTTGCTACTCTGTCATTTTCACTGGGCTGGCAAGTGTGTGAAAAGTCCCTAAAATAAAAATGATGACTATTGATATTGTTATTACTTACGAATTACTGTTATTTGTTTATTAATAAATCTTGATACTTACGATACAGCATCAGAATTGTGAGTTGGTGATTGGCAGTCACATGATATGCATATAAGATAGTGGAGTTAGCAGTTTCTGTGGATTTGGTCTCTTATGGCTAGTAGATGTTGAGAAGGAAATGCAGGGAATTAGTAGATGTTGCCATCCTTTTGAAGTAGAAAATCTTTTAGCAGTCTCTCGTTGGATGGCTGCTCAAAGTGTAGTCTTGGTTGTTGATTGGTCTGAATTTAGTGTACTACAGGGGACAGATAAGAAATGAATTTTTAGGCAAGGACGTGGATTTACCATACAAATGATTCCTTGCTCTTGAATAAATGAAGCTGTGTACTTGTTGAGCCAATAAAGATGTGAATTTCTTACCTCCTGTGGTAGTGCATACTGTAAATGAACACTGATATCTCATTATCTTGTCAACCTTTAAATTATATATCCTTAAAGTATTGCGCTTAAACATTTTTTATTCTTATATCTTTGGTGTCAGCAATCAAAATGCAATGGAAACGACTGAGGAAGGAGATTATCCTGATAATCCTCAATCACCCAGACATGCACCAGAAAATTTGTCATCCGGTGAGGGTGTTGTGTTGTGTTGTGTTTGTGTGCATTATTCTTATTTTTCCATTTCTGATATTTACACTAAGCAGCCTATATTTGCTACTGATTTTTTCTCTCTCCTGCTGCTGCTTTCTTTTACGTTTTTTGTTTATTTGTCTTTTTCATTTTATTTTTGGATCCTTATGGCACCTTCTGATCCTTGTGTAGTTGGGATGAACATCTGGTCCTTGTGTAGTTGGGATGAACATTTGGTCACATTCAGTTGTTTCTTGGAAGCATTGGTCAATCTATGCTTTGCACATGTGTGATTACAATTAATTTGTCTCCCTCCTTGAAAACCAAAAACCAGCCTCTTTGCTCATATTCTACCAGAGCTCTTCTTAGATGCAAGATTTATGTAGATTATTTTAGTTAGCCTGTCACTTCTCTTTCAGTATCTTTGTTTATTTGATTGTTTTCTGCATGTGCTTCCTTTTCTGCTACTTACCAGGTTTTTTCTCAAACACTAACTGATCTCTGTCCTCTCCAATGTCTTGTTATAGTCGCAAGAGCTCAAGTTCCACCTCCCGGATTTTCAATGCCCAACAGAGCACCACCGCCAGGCTTTGCTTCTCATGAGAGCATGGAACCATCTTTTGATGCCATGTCTTGTCAGCTGTTTACTACTATTACCTTCTTCATTTTCTAACAAGATTTGTGGGTGTAGAGAGATTTTTGAATTTGGATATACTTCTTATTACCCCCATTTTGCAGGGAATCCTTTGCTTGATGCTTCCTTGCATAGAAATCAATATCAGGCACTGCCAGCTGGAAATATTGGTAATCCTGCGGATATTTGAGTTCATGGATCCTGCAATTTTGGCAGTTGGCAAGGGGAGACTTCCTGGTGGGCGTAATAATGCTGCGAGCTTAGACATGAGATCAGACTTCTCTTCACAGTTAAGTGCCTTCGAAAATGAGGCTAGACTTCAGTTGTTGGTGCAAAGATCTCTTTCTCCACTACAGAACCAGAGATATGCCGACATGGGGGTTGGTTTTGCTCAACTTAATGATGCTTATAGAATTCCTTCAAGGATTATGGAGCAATCATTACCCAACAATCTATCCCCTTTTTCACAACTCGCTCTTCAACAGCCTAGAACTGCACTGATGTCAAATGGTCAGTGGGATACTTGGAATGAAGTTCAGAGCGGAAACGATATGGGTATGGCAGAAAATTGATAAAAAGATTGGCCAATTCTGGATTGTATTTTTTTTCATAAAAGAACTTTTTCCAAGTTTTTAGTTGTAATAACTTTTACATATGGCTCAAATTTGGAGACTCAAATAGAATGTTCAATAAAACTATAATGCTATACTGTCTGAATTTGTCATTGTTATTCCTGGAGTGCTTAACGCTACACTTTTATTTATTTTTTTATTTTTATTTTTTTGCAACGGTAACAAGATAGTCACCAAAGATCATGTTAGTGTTTTTCTTTGTTTTTTGCGACGGCAAAATAGCGGTCGCCATAAGTAGTTTAGGTGGTCGCAAATAATTTGCGACCGTTGTTTTGCCGTCGCAAAAAGTATTTGCCACCCCCATATTCGCGACCCCCATTTGCCGTCGCATGGGCCGTCGCAAAAAAGTTTTTTGCGACTGTTTTTTATTATTTGCGACTGTTTATAGCGGTCGCAAAAAGTGTTTTTTTTAGTAGTGCATTGAGTTTACAAGCAATGATATGCAACTAATATTTGGAATTCAAGGAGGTAAGAAGAGTTTAGATCTGTCGCATGGGCCAAGACTACCAACTGACTTCATCCAACGAAGGTGTCCCAAAATAGCATACATAAACTTGAAAACCATTAAGGAACTGTTAATGGATATATTACTCGGGGACACAACTCAGGATCACGAGGACGTAGCAAAGTTATTGAGTTTGTACTTGTGCGGGAAGTTATTCTTTGCTACTTCAGGCGAGACCGTGGGATGGGGGCTTGTCCGGGTTGTAGAGGATCTAGACAACATGAAGGCATATGATTAGGCTGGAGCAATCTGCACAACTTTGATGGAGTCAATTAAGGGATTTCACTCTAAGCCTGAGAAAGTTACTGGATATGTTACTGCACTACTTGTAAGTGCTCTGTTTTTTTGTTTTCCCACCAATATAATTTTGTATTTGTTTTGAAAAACTTTCACAGCTAATATTTTTAACCCATGGTCACACAGTTTTGGATATGTAAGCACACCAACTTGATAATAGCAGATCGTGGAGATTGTTTTCCGAGGTTTATGAAATGGAATATCAGCAAGTTGGTAACAAAGATAAGAGCAGTGGACATTGAGCAGCCAAATGATGTGGAAGTATGATTTTCTGTACCGTTAGAGTAAATATTAGATGTGCCAATTTGCTATTTTTGATTTTTAATTTTCACATTGTTTGCAGGTTGTAGTAGGAGATCTGCACATCACTCATTCTGAACGGCGCTTGATGAAGACAAAAGACGTTAAATAAATAGGAGAAAAGGCCGAAAGTTCAAAGCGCAGTGCAATTGGTGCTAAGAGTAATGATCGACGTGCTCGGGGTGCGTCTATCTCTGAAGAATACCAGAGAACACTGCTTGATATTGGTGTGCTTAAGATTGAACTCCAACGTAAAAATGATGTCATATTTGCATTACAGACAGAACTGGCAACAATGAGGGCAGCATACGAAGAAAAATGTGCCAAGTTAGAACATGAAATCACTGTGAACAATAAACAGAAGGAATGTGACATTGAAAGGATGGAAGCAGCAACTAGATGAACTTAATGAGAAAAACGAGAAGCTCATGGAACAGTTGGAGGACTACACAGTCCATGAATACACCCAAGCAGCTGCTGGTGTACAGAAGAAAAAGCAAACTAATGAGGAAATGTACCATTGTGAGGCAAACGTACTTGCCATTATGTCATTGTCAACATCGTTTCCATCTGATGTGAATGAGAAGACAGAGTTGCAAGGCGTGGATACTCATGTGACCCAGATGAATGACATTGGGCAAATGGCATGTGATGTGGATTTAATGGCTGGTATTAATCAAAACACTAGAACAACTGGTTTGCAAAACTCGTTTGTAAAAAACATTAAAAAGAAAAATAGGAAGGAACATAAACTGCCAGAATATGAATATCCACAGGTTTTGGGAAGGCAGATGAAACCATCTAACAGTGGTGTGGTCAATGAGGGTGAGTGTGACAGTAAACAACAAGTGGAAGATGAGATCATTGAGGTTGACAACGTTGCAGACCCAGACAGGGCATTTTCTCGGTTTGACTTGACTAATCGTCTACCAATTTGGAAGTTGTTATCAACGCAAGAGAAAGGCAAGCTTAAAGAAGCATATGAGAAAGAGGGTGGCAGGTAGCTTATGCAACTTGCTCTTACCATTATGCATTTGTACATGAATTTATTGTTCAAAAAATAGATTGCAGTGCGCAAGTCTGGACTGGACCGCATCTGTCCAACTCTGTCTCTTTCAATGACATACGGGCAATAGTTAAGGGGCTGACATTACGAGGCAATGTAAGTATGGTATTTCTAATTATTCATCAAACTTCTGAAGCTTCTTCACATAGAATGCAATTTACGTACATATATTGAAGGGAAGGAACATAGAAATTGTTTTCTTTTTCATGTAGGTGATTGATGCGTACGCGGAAATGCTGATGTACGAGCAGCAGACAAAGGCGCTTAAATCGACAGATGATGAAAAATCATACATTTTCAGCACATTATGTTTGGTAAGACATGCAACTGATGAAATGAATTTTGTCATTTGTAGTTTGTCATTTTAAATTCCCAAAATGAATGTATGTAGCCTACGATAAGAGATGTGGCTGAAGATGTACGTGACAGGTACTTGGCATTGCGTGCCCCGCATGCCCTGAAGGCCAGATATATTCAATTCCCAATCCACTTAGATAACCATTGGACACTAATGGTTTATGACACTGAGGAGGGGTTTTGGTTGCATTACAACTCAATGAAACCAACACGTGGGAGGAAAGACAAACATTACTGGGAAGCATCGTTGCTGGTTAGTAAACATCAATTACTTTCATGCAGTGATATTTGTATTTTATTTTGGACAACAAGACTAATTACTGTATTCTAAATTTGACAATAATGCAGAAATCCTACTTTGAGGATTACATAAATCGCAGATTGAAGGTGGGCACAGTTGAAATGCAAGACTTGGTGAAGGAGCTTGTAGTGGTTGATTATTGTCCACAGCAAAAACCAGACTCGTAAGTTTGTTACGTTTCTTTGCAACATATGCCATTCATGTTTCCGTACGTTGCACGTGGTCTGTTTTGACATTGTTACTAATGCCTTTAATTTTTGTAATAGGAATGATTGTGGAGTTATAGTATGCTTCATTATGAAGCAACTTGTGTATCACCTAGATGTTGACAAGTCAATGGGAGGGGAGAGCTGCAGAACAATGCGAGCCAGTATGGTTAAGTCATTTGTGAATGACAGGAGAAGGTCATTTGTGGCTGGCAACTGACTATCTGCTGGTGCTACATCGGTGCAGATTTAATATTTGTGGGTATATAATCACACTGTTTTTGTTTTTGAATGGTATTAAAAGTTTGCTGGTACAGGAAAAATTGGAAGTTTTTGATGTTTTCCATAGCATTGTGAATATGGATTACGGATTAGTGTATTTTGTTTTGGCAATAGGCAACAATGGTTAATTGACTTTTATGGGAATGCACTTTATTTTGTTAATATGCTTTATGTGTCATTCAGTAATGTCAATAGGAATTTAAGGGCAGCCGGAATGTTGCGTACATAAGTGTGAATGTAATTGATAATGCAACTCATAATGTGAGATGAATGTGAATGGTAATGCCATAAAACCATGAGAGTTGTTCATTTGTAATACACAAATTGTGTTTGTGAAAGTATGGCAGTGATTGGTACTTGTATTATGGACTGTGAAATTGCAAATGTGAAAGTGGTTTTGTGAGCGTGAAGTTGTATGTCAATGTGATGGTGATTGTGACAGCGAATGCGAATGTGAATAACAGAACAGGTTTGGTTATGTACCTGTAAAACCCAAAAAACAAATGGCAATGTATCACAGTTTTTAGCACTATTTTTGCAAATGTGAAATGCAAATGTGAATGTGGTTATGTGAATGTGAATGGTTACGTTTACATCATGGTGAATGTGAAATTGGATGCGATTGTGAATGACGTAACAGGTTTGGTTGTATACCTGTTACACCTAATACGCAAATGTGAATGTATGACAGTGTTTAGCACTATTTTTGCAAATGTGAAATACAGATGTGAATGTGGTTGTGTGAATGTGGATTATTATGTTTATATTGTAGTGAATGTCAAATAGGATGTGATTGTGTTTGATAGAACATGTTTTCTTGTTTACACTTCATAGCAAGATTGGGATGCCGAATGTGTAACAGTTTTCTACAGTTTTCTTACTGAGTGGGAAAAGAGGAATATGAATGTGTTTGTGTAAATGACATCGCCAAATTTAATGTGATAAGGAATCTTGGTTGACTTTGACAATTTAATAGGTCAAGAATTTGCTGTAATTTATCATTGACTAACTGGTTGCAGGAGAACCTGTCAGACGAAGACAATAACAACACCACCTATGTTACAAAATAAAATGTCTTCTCACATACAAGGCCAGCGTGCAACACATTTTGTCTAACATATTTTGCAGGTCTGAAACATACGTTTGAATGACCAAATAAATAAAAATGTAACAACAACATATGAATGAGAAAGCGTTAAAGAAAACATAGCTGAATGATCAATTGGAAACAATGTATTCACTTATTCAAATCTGTCATCAATTGGCTTCCATACATGCTACTACGATAATACGATGCTGCTGTTCAAAACAGATTACAAAAGTGAATGCTAAATGCATATTACTAAATTGGTTCTTTACATGTCTTTCGGTTGTGGCTGCCCATGCGCCCACATCGACCGCACCTAATCTGACTTAGTTTCTCTCCCCGGGATGGTATTCAATTCTTCTTGGGTGGCCTTGGAGGACGTTTAACTGCCGGTGGATATATGATGAAGTCGTCTTCCGAGAATGAGGGCTTGTCAACTGTTGGTATTGGCTGAATGTATCCAGAATAAGCAGCTTTATACTGATCAAAAGTGAAAAATTGTTCAACAAATGTACTAAAATCCCTACCACTACTCTGTATTGCAACCACTGCATGTGCACATGGGAATCTGTTCAATTGCCACTGGAAGCAAGAACATGAACGCTTGCCAATATCTACCAACACCGTCGGAAATGAATGGACCTCATATATGTCTTCATTTGACTGGCTAACAATCCATGTGCAACCAGTTGAATACGCCTCCCTAACACAGCTTTCCATTTTCAGACAAAGTAACCCATTCCAATTATTAGCCAAAACTTTACGCTCAGCCCTCATAGTCATTATTTGATTTCTGATTGTATCAACCAACCTTGTGATTGGATAATTACGGGCATCAAGTATCCATTTATTAAACGATTCTGCAGCATTCGAGGTCATCTCCCCATACCGTTTGCCCCTGTTCACATTATGAAAACATAATGAAAATGGTATCACATATTCAGTATTTGCAATGTTAGCACATGTAAGTCTCGTACGAACCTGAAATATGTGTTGGCCTAATGCTTCGGTGGCATATCTTCCAAGAAATTATTTATTCTAGATCGTCCTGTTCCTTTTAGCTTCTTCCAATGATGCTGAAATGAAGCCTCAGTTGGAGCATACGCACATTCACGCAACTTCGCCATTAAACCAAAATGTACACGGTTGTCAACCCAGCGTAATTTGTCCCTCAAATTTGCTTGGAGATGTTGTAAGCAGTACGCATGGTGTGCAGATGGGAATACAGCAGGCAAGGATTCAAGCAGCCCAATATTACGGTCGGATACAAAAGTTAATATGCGAGCACTACTAACAACCTTTGTCAGTTGCTGTAAAAACCAAGTCCAATTTGTAGTTGTTTCAGAGTCAACAATAGCAAAAGCTAATGGAAATAAACCTGCCAGATTCAACACGTTTACCATTAGATGAAATATTTTTAACAAAGTTTACGTCCACATTAACAATTGTTCACAATTCAAATCGCACCACACACAATGTTAGTAAAAATAACAGTACATTGGAAACAATTTGGCACTTGGGGATCACCCACTACTGTTGTGGACTTAAAAAAAAACTTAGCCACAATGTAATGCGTTACTATACGGAAGTATAAAGTAATCATCATAAGAGACATACCTTTGTTGCCATCCTTCCCCGTCGCTGCAAGCAAATTGCCTTTAAATCTCCCTTTTAAAAAAGTGCCATCAAGAAACAATAATGGGCATATATGGTTGAATCCGTCAATGCAAGCTTTGAATGAAATGAAGAACCGCTTAAATCGACCGGTAGTCTGCTCAAAATCCAAGTTGACATAACTCCCAGGGTTGTAATGCAAAACCGCATCCGCGTACCACCTAAGTTGATCAAAAGAAGCATGATAGTCACCATACATTTCGCCTCTTGCCTTCTCCACACCTAACCATGTTATGTGATAACTAACATTAAGGTCGTACTCCTTTTTAAGCTGAAACACGACGTCAGTAGGACGTGTAAGCGGTTTATCACGTAACC
The DNA here is from genome assembly GCA_030407325.1 of Camellia japonica. Classification (NCBI taxonomy): domain Eukaryota; kingdom Viridiplantae; phylum Streptophyta; class Magnoliopsida; order Ericales; family Theaceae; genus Camellia; species Camellia japonica. The sequence goes on along the minus strand of JAPPVO010000031.1, from coordinate 170,179,229 downwards.
GATCACCGATAACATTGCAAACCAATTCAGAGTTAAGTCTGTTATTCTTCCCAGTGCGGACAACAGCACCATAACTATGCAAGTTGTTCAACCTCTTCAAGTAAAAATAACCGTTGCATGTTTGAACCCTTCCATGTACCAACCATGAACACCCCTTTTGCTCTCGAAATGTGCACACTGTCGTAACCCGAACTGAGTCATTTTTAACAAATTTGAAGTCAAACCCACACTCAATAGCATATTTAGACAAAACCAACCGGAAAGCAGCAACACCCCCTTCAAAAAATTGGCCTACATGACTAATGCCCTGTGACCAATCAACTGTCATCAACATTTTGTCGCTATGGTGACAATAATTGGCCAACAAATCTACGCTAGGTTGGGGACCTGTAAATGGATCACTGTGAGGATCCAAATGATTTGCAGACATAGCCCCACTGATTTGAGTAGCTTGATTCAAATCATCCACCTCATTTTCCGAGTCAATCACAACATTGATATGGCTAACGCCAATGGACCTTGCAATGGAAAACATGTTTTCCATGTCCACATCATTACACAACATCACTTGATTCTCGTGACATGGTAATTTGTAAGATATTGAAATCGATGATAGTGTCACATCCACCCACCTATCACATAAATTTTGTATCAATCGTTTTAATGTCAATCCATTAACACCCCTGACAGCAACCGTGGATGAACCGAAGGTACAAAAAAGCATGATGTCCATATCCTGCACAACAAAATGCTTGAAACATTAACCATGGCAAACATTGTACAAAAAACAATCACAAAACAATCACAACGTGTCCCAACCCACATTCAATTGTAAAAAATAGAAACCAAAGACTTTGCGAAACGAAATGTGACACATATGTCCACAGTAAATACAAGAATCAGACAACACAATACAAAAACCAAGTACTTCTCCACCTGTGTGAGAGCTACATTCACATACATTCCAATAGTATCCACAGACAAGCAAATATGACATTAAGAAGGCAAAAAATGAATCTCAATAAATTTGCGATTCGTAACGTGACACATATGTTTTCAAAAAGTACATAACTGCAAAACACAAACTAAATACAAAACGAATGTAACACACACCATCACCACATAACAGCCTTCGACTCTACAGAATTTCGCCAATATAAGGCTGTACCATTCGTGTCTTCTCAATTACTAATCTATTAAGCTATCGTAAAATACTATTACGAAACGTAATGTGACATGTATGTGAACATTATAAGACAATATCATTACGACGGAACTTGATGCAAGATTACCATAACAAAGTCTACCAATGGATTACTATGACAGATTGCAAAATCCAGACGATATATGAGGCCATTGAAAGCAAAACATTCGGAAAAAAACCAGATCACCACTCACCAATCGAATAAGCAGACAACTTGATCTCCTTCACTCAAACAATCTGACTCGAAAACGTCAAATTGAAACAACCAAAGCAGAGCAACACTCACAAATTTAAAACCTAACAGAGTCGGCGATCGTGGCGCAACATCTCCCAATTGAATAAGCACACAAATTGATCTCCTTCCCTCAAACAATCTGACTCGAAAGCGGCAAAGATGAAACAACCAAACCAGAGTAACACTCACCAATTTAACCTAACAGACTCCCCGATAATGGCGCATATCACGGCACCCAACAATATGGAAAGAAAACGGTTAAAACATTACAACCTGTATCAAAGGGTATAATCGTAAAGTGATTCATTTAAAACACAATATATAGGACTTAATGGAATACTTTCTAATTTTAATAGGACTGCAAACTTAATAAGAAATTTCTTAGGACTAAACATAGTATAAGTTTTCCTAATAAGACTTATAAATAATTTTCCCAAAAATGGAATAAGTTAATAAGATAAAATATCATATCTAAAATATAATCATTTATTTTTTTCTTACAAAAAAATCAAAAAATCTAAAAAGTTAAAAGAATCTTTCAAAATGAAACTAATTTAGATTGGATTAAGTTAAAAAAATCAAGTTAAAAAATTTCTTTTCAAACCAACGTTATATCTAAAAATAAAATACATAAATATATATATATATATATGTATGTGTGCGTGCATATTCATCCACGCAACCCGCCAACTCCTTCAGCCATCACTTTGAAATTTATTACTGATCCTTTCAAGTTTCTAACTCTTTTAGATTATGTGTTAACCTGTACCAAGGTAGAAATGATTAACTCATATGGGGCGTTTTGGTAATATGGTAAAAAGTCAACTTTTTAGTTTTTTTTATCACTTTTCTATTTTTTTCACACAAAAAAGTTAAGAAGTCAAAAAAAAATTTAAAAATCAACTTTTTACTAACTTTCCAAAATATCAAAAAATATTCCAACGGTATCCTAGTCACCACCCTTAAAATCCTAGCTCTTCAAAAGAAAGTGGAAAGGAGAGAAGAGAAAATGATGGGTGAAGAGAAAAAGGTATAAAATTAAGACCTATTTTGGGAAGTGGGTTATAATCCACTTCCCAGATTATAACTCACTTCCTCTCTCACAAAAAAAACTGCTTATAAGCAGCTTTTGTAACAACCCCCATACCGTCTATCGATAAATTACTGAATTGCATACTGATTTCTGTTAAACTGGACTGCTTATGACTAATGATTGAACTAACTGAAGTACTGAACGGACTGATTGAAAACTGGAATTGAATCGACTAAGCATATCTATTGTATTGCATTTTTATCTGTTCGATTATTTTATTTTCTGTTGGTGTGTTTATGTTTAAATTGCGAATTGAAGGCCTTATCGGCGGCCGAACTGAAAATTGTTTAGTGCTTCATGATCAGTAGAATTTTTTTGTGATTTAATGGTATACTTATCTAAAATGATGTGATTAGGTATGACTAAATTAGATCAAATGGATTAAATTACTTGAATTGGTGTAATTACCAAAATGCCACTAAGTGGGCCACTATCCTACACAACTAGGGACTTGTATTTCACTTGAACAAATTTATTTCATCAGCCTTCTTCTCACCCTTAACCGACCAAAGAGGAGAATTAGAGAGAGTATGAGAGAATTGAGTTCATTTTGTGGGATTGCTTGGAAATAAAGAAGATTAGAAGGGTCCTTGTTTGTTTGAGCCTCTACACTTGTAATTGAAGACTTAAGTTATGATATTTCCCAACTGTGTAGCTTAGTGTGTGTTCAACCTGTGAACTGTGTAGGGTTGGCGACTGGGGAGACACGCTCTAGCATACTGTAGCCCAAACTCTGTGAGTAACAATTGTGTAAAGATATGTTCAAAATGACTACCTTTTGAATACTGAACTGAACTGTTTACTGAACTGAAATTGATTACTGAATGAATATATGTCCTTTATTTCTGAACTGTACTGTGGCATCCTTAGCACCTACTGTTTACTGTTACTGTTACAGAGATCTCTGTCGGTTCCCTCGTGGAACCACTACTGTTTACTGATTGATGGCCATCATTACTGTTCGGTCTTTAAGACCTACTGTTTACCGCTATGTTAATGGATGTACCACATATGACTGAATAACTCTTCTGACTGAAAGACTGAAACATTGTTTAATGAACTGTTTTCATTACTGTAAGGACATTTCATTCTTAACCTCTTTACGCATTACGTTATTCACTGGGCTTTAGCTCACTGCTCATATATATATGTAGGTGTACAGGCACCGGATCAAAGCTAGAGACATCAGGGTTACTCCAGTTTTGTCAAGCCAGCCTATGTGCCTCACCGCGAGGTTCCAAGCCTATCATGCTAAGGCTTAGGGGTGTTTTAGCATTCCCCCTTCTGTACTGTCTCACTGTTATGTATAGACTGTTATCTGCTTTACTGTACTGTTATCAAGGGATTAGGTCCCTGCACTGTGTGACTGTAAATTTTGCATAGACTGTACTGTTTGAATGTGTGAATGCATGAAAAATCTTTTTGGCATACAGACTGTCACAGCTCAATGGACATTATTTATTTACTGTATTGGCTTCCGCCAGGCCTTGAACTCTGTTTTACTGTACTACTGTTAAGCAGGCCTTCGGTAATCTCGGATTACTGGCCGATTACGGTGCTAAACCCACAGGGCCGGGTTTGGGTCGTGACAGCTTTTCACCAAAAAGCTTATTATAACTATCTTCCTAAAATAGCCCTAAGAACAACAATGATTCATCTCTCTAATTTGGGAGTTTTAATTGAGCACTAATGAGGTAGAAATTCAAAATAAATAAAAATAAAAATAAGGCCAAAACATCACATCAATGAGTGAAATCTACCCCCTAGAACTCCTTTAGAATTCATAGTTTAAAGCTCTCAAACATTTTTGAATTAAGAATGGGGATAGATTTAAAATATTGAGGGTTTACGATATCAAATGAAAATTTTATATTTTTTAAATGGAGTGTAGTGAAAAAGTGTGCGAGTGAGAAAAATGCGAGGTGTAAAAGAAGCAATAAAATGATAATAATGCCTTTGAGTTTGAGATTTGATTTTTTTTTCTTTTTTAAAATAATATTCCAATATTCATTGTTTTCACACATTACTATTTTTATTTTTTAACCTCTCACAAAAGATGTGTGTGAGAGGTTAATTGGTTTTTCGAATGTAAATAAACAAAATGAGATAATTGGTTTTTCGTGTTTGGGTCAGTCGGTAGGCTTCATGCTCATTTTAAGTTTGACAATTCTACTGGAGATAATAGTGTGGATTAATTGATTTTTGAAGCACAATCAGGCCTCCTTTGGAAACATGTTAATTTAGTAATTTTTTAGTTATTTGGCTAAAATATGAACTTAAAAAAATTATTATGTTTGGAATGACTTTTTGACTTTTTACGAAAAGATGTGCAAAAAGTAGAGAGAAAAAAAAAATCTTTGACTTTTTGATATGGGTTGTTGATTTTTTGACTTTTTTAGTAACTTTTTGACTTTTTAACTAAATCGGCTAGTCCCCAAACGAGACCTTGTAAATAAACAACATAAAACAATTTATAAATATTATAAGAGTTATAATATACTAGACAGTTATCTCCATTAAACAAGCTCAACAATTGTTTTACTATCAACCCCAACCACGGTGACATTTCTTTAATCAAGGTATCTAAATAATCAATTGAATGTTATTGAACCGCATGAATTTTGTAATAACTCGACCCTCGTATGTGATTCTGGTATCTTATCAGTCTTTTATTCTGTGTTTTTTTTTAAATGCATATTGTGAAATTCTATGTGAAATTACATTGAATTAAATGAAACTAAGAAGTATGGATTTCATATCTGTTGATTAAGAACATTATCTGTCACAATTAAACTATTTGAATCTGTAATTGGGCGCCTTAGGGACTTAATTTTCAGAAATTGATTTGATATTTGAAATCTGCATGATTTTTAAGCTCTAATGGGATTTTCTGTGAAATTTCAATTTAGGATGCTTAAACGATTGAATTTTGTCTTATTATAAACATAAATATCTATATTAACTTTGACTTAGAGACATCTCTTGGGTGTAATCTAGAAGAGGGGAAAAACGTGGGTGTTAGAGAGAAACTCTCCAAGAGAAGAGTTTGGGGAATTTGTGAAGAATTGCTTAGATTGAACTCAAGGTATGGGAAATTTCTTGATCTTGTCTCTCTCTCTTAATCTTGGTTGGAAATTCTTCTTTGTTTCTGGAAAGTTAAGGTAGGTGTGAGAGTTTATGTGATAATCTATGTTAAAGAACCAAATTGAGTTATGGAGGGGAATCTACATCTTATTTCCTTGTTGTTTCATGAGAATATTCAATTATGGGTTTGAATTAGAAGCTTAGGTAGCTCTATATGTATATATTCATGTAAACCCAAAGTAATGGGAATTTTGGAAAGATTATGGTTGGTTTGATTATGGATTTAATGATTGGAAGGTTAAAGTGTGTTGTGATTGATTTATTAGGAGATTTAGCACCTTAATTTGACATTAGATCCATTTTGAGAGTTTGTTTTGTGTTGTAAAGATGGATTTTTGGTATGGAACTAAGCTGCCCCAAATTCAGGGCTATGGCCGCTCGAGCGGAGGTCATGGCCGCTCGAGCGGGAAAATCAACCTCTCAGCAGTTTTTCTGAAACTACCCTGTCCGCTCGAGCAGAGGAACTTCCGCTCGAGCGCAAAAGTCGATCTCTCAGCATTTTTGTTAACATTGTACAGTCCGCTCGAGCGGCCAAAGTGGCGCTCGAGCGGGGGACTTACTTTCAGAAAGAAAAATGTGTTTGTTCAGTTTTGCGTGCTTGACTCTCTGGTATTTTTAGAATATTTTTCTGATGATTTTAAGATGGTTATAAATTCATGTGAAGTGTAATGACACAGAGAATGGTTCCTCGATGATTTAAGAAGAAAGAGAACTAATTTACCAGTTATGGTTGTGTGTAGGGCACACTCCGGAAGGAACTAGCACGCCATCACAACGCTGTGAGTAATAGTACGCCATATGTACATTTTACTTACTGTTAATGACTATGGTACTAACGCTCTATTCCTCGTAAGTGAATACACTAGCATTATGTCAGTTGGAAGTCAGTGTGAATGTTGAAAGAGCTGCATACATCGGTATGACTATGGGATCATTCTGTTCTATCTGTAATGCATATTAATCCTCTGTCACCTATAAGTAAATGCTATCGTTTCTTAATGAATAAATGGGACTTATAATGGAATCTGTGTGAATTTAAGATCATTCTGGATTGCCATTAATAAATCAAGATTATTTTGTTATATGACACATGAACTTGAGATCGTTCGGATCCTATGACATAAATGCTAAGGTCTAATGTTGTCATATAACCCACGTTAGAGTGTGAAGCGATATATCCTCATGAAATACAATGGAATGGTATGTATGCCTCTGTTAATAGTGTGTTCGCTCTTGATCCTCGTTAATGTTTATGTTCTGCTATTTACGAGACAACTATTCTGATAGTTAACATGCACATTCTGTTATCCGCAAATAAGTGGCAATAATTCATGATAAACAAGTGAAATGTGGGTACATTATGACACTATAGTAAATATGTACCTTTTGGGATTAATGGTTGCTATTAGCACTTTGTGAAATGTACCCGAAATATGCTAACTCATCGGAATGATAAAAAGAAACTGTGTGCCTCTGTAGGACTGTAAGACTAGTTTGTTTTAATGACATCTGTGGTTGTTCCATTGTGATACTCGTTTTGTTTATATTATGACATGATGAGACTGAATAATTTCTGGTATGGAGCAAAGTGTTGTACGGAACTAAGTGCTACACTTTAGTGGGAGCCACCTCTAGAATCCGTACGAGCCACCTCTTGAATCCGTACATATAATTCTGGGCTGATAAGCCGTTCTGTTATTTTTGAGCCGCAAGGCTGTTCTGGGCCGAAAGGCTATTCTGATAATTCTAGGCCAATAGGCCGTTCTGTAATAACTGTAACACTAGACCAAAGGTCGTTCTGAGAGTAAAACAATATCAGACTCACTACTGGATCTTATTTTTCTGTGAATGCACTATTACGCATTGTGGTTAAGGTTGGTTATTAAACTGCTTAAGTATTGTTATTCACTGAGCTTGTCTCACTCTGTTATTTTGTCTGATTTTGTAGGAAATCAACTTGGAGGTCCGTCCTAGCACCGATATCATTTAGCTTGTGTCAACCTAAGGACAGCCAGGCACTTGGAGAAGTCTTTGCATGCTAGGGCAATTTTGTTAGACCCTGTCATTTCGTGCTGATATTTTGCTGGTCAAAGTTGTTCGTATGTAATATTTTTGGTATGCCTAATCTCTGGGCTGGACTTGTAAAAGTGTATTTAACTTAATCTCAAATGCATGTCGCTATATGTTTAATTTTGAGCCGTGGTCCTGGCATGTTGTAGTAGCTCAATGGATGTGTCTGTATGTTATTCTATTATATTAACGCTTCCGTTTAGGCCCCGAATATTTTTATAGTGGGATAAGTGTCTGTTTCTATTTGGGTCATGCCCAAAACTTTTAGGGGCGGTTTTGGGGTGTGACAAATTTTCACTTCAATTATCCATACACAAAAGAACACATTTCATCACAAATGTTTTTTTGAAGGGATCCAAATTTTTATAAACATACAAATGTTTATGAATTCAATTTTATTCAAAGAAAGATTACCATTTGAATGCACTAGTACAAATGTTTGTGAAATTGAGTTGTTAAGATTAATCGGCATGAACTGTACGTCAAGTTATGTTTAACGAGTTAAAACATGATTAGTATGTGTAAAACTATACTTGTTTGGATGGGTGTATTTTTCAAGAAATTTCTTTTGAGAAGGTAAATCATTGTCAATATGAAGAGATAAATCTGCAAAATTATTCTTCAAAATATGAAAAACATAACGTAAATATTTTAAATTTTTTTTTATCAAATGGACAACAATACTTACATTATGAAGATTAAGCAAAAATGATCTATTTGAATCCATTATAAAAACAAATTAAAAATAACGTCACTATAGTCCATTGGCCAATAGTCTTTGCAACCCATTTTGAGATCAAGATGTTCAACTCTCTCCATTTATCATTATTTCTTACCAATTAACAACACACACACAAAATTTTAAAAAAAAGTTTTGTCATCCCTTTTTTAGACAATTATTGTAAGCATAGTTTGGCTAAATAGGGATCATTCTAATTTTTGGGGTTTTGGCTTCCATGGTGGGGCATAACATATATACATTCCTTTTTTTCATTCCTTCTTCATACCAAAAAAACAATTGATCATTCTTTTTTCAGACAGTTGTTATAAGCATAATTTGGCTAATGAGTGAAAAATTAATAATTTGGCTAACTAGAGATCATTCTTATTTTTTGGGAATTGGGTTCTATGGTAGGGCACAACATATACATTTCGAGGGGGATGGGGTTGAAGCCCATTGAATATAGCAAGAGCCATGTATGAGGATACTCAACCCAGGGACCAGAGATCCTGTAACTGGGTTCAATGAGAAAGACGATCATATGATGGCTGTGAGAAATGCACTAAATTACTTTTACCCATCCCTATGATGTAAGTGCATTTATCCTGTAACGTTGTAGAGGTTGAGTTATTAAAAAACTCTTAATGAATTTTTGTAGCTCTTATTAAATGAGGTGTCATAGTTACAGGAGCACCCTTGACAGAATTCACCTATGTGAGTGTGGTAGTGGGACCGCTACCTATGAGATTTGGGCTAATTGTCAAACACACTCATGAATCCTAGGATCGCACAAGGCCGTAATGTGCTGGCTCTTAAAACTTATGTGAACACCTGAAATATTATGTGTGTGCAATAATTATTTATTTCCCTTAAGCAGTCATACTTCAATGTTGAGCATACTATTGGCTCTGGAATAGATATTATTGTTTCACTAATGGAGGTTCAATGCAGAGCACACCTACCATGACGCATAATATCCTTCTTTGCCTAATAATCTCAGATTTGCTACCTATAATATTAAAATAGGTGGGGGAATATTAGCAGATATTTTAATATTATAATGTGTTATAGATTATATTGTATGATTTTGCTCCAAATAACTTGTTCTCCTAGTTAATCCTTTCTTTTCCTCCAAGAAAACTTGCCCATCAAGTCTCCAAGTCAAGTCTTCATTCTTATCGACCAAGCCTCCAAAGAAATTTCCCACCAAGTTTCCTCACCTCCAAGGAAATTTCTTACCAATTTCCTCTCCTATACTTTTCCTCCAAGTTAACCCCTTTCTTGGTGACCAAGCTTTCCTCTCCTATAAATTGAGCCTTTCACCTCTCTTATTGTAGCTCAAGTTTCTTATTTGTGAGATTATCAGGCAAATAAAAAAGGGTGCATGTGTAAAGCTTTGGGTTCAACCAATTGTGCAGTATTGATTAACCATACGACTTAGTCGGGCTATTGTATCTTGGGGGGGAGAAGTCAAGATTTTTTCTGCTACACCGGTGTGAGGCTTTGCCTAACCGCAGAGAGTCCGGATCCTTTGCCATACTTTCCTGCCATGCCCCAAAACGATGTTGTTTTGGGGCAAAAATTCAAAAAAAAAAAAAAAAAAAAAAAAAAAAAAAAAGAACAAAACAGAACCAGAGGATCCGCCATTGTTGAAGCTGTTCAACTGAGGTTAAAAATCAAAAATCATATATATATATATATGAAACCATCCCTATATATATATGTATATATATCTTTATATCCATACAAATCTACAATACATATATATATATATATATATTACAAATCATAGGCTAAAAAATATAATAAAAAATGTGAAGATCCGCCATTGTTGAAGCTGTTCAACTGAGGTTAAAAATAAAAAATTATACTATATATATGAAACCATCCCTATATATATATATATATATATGTATATATATCTTTATATCCACACAAACACAAACACAAATTCTTTTGTATTGCCAATTTAGGGCTCATATCAAGTGTAAATTTTGGAAGTCCGTCATTGTAGGAGAAACCCCAAATCGAAGATGAAGAGAGAGAAAATCATGAGAGATTTTTGTGATTTCAGACCCCAAAAGCCCTAAGGCGGCACCTTAGTCACTCGATCTTCAACATCATGACTTTCTCTCTCGCCATACATCGAATCGGATCTGAAAACCCACTCAAGCCACTCTCTTTGTAATCATAGCCATGACTGGATACAAATCGAGAGATTTATAGACATGCAGAGAACAAGAAAAAAAGACGAGCATACCAAAGCTTTCTCAAGCCTCTCTCGAACCGATCTACCGCAGTGAATGTTTGATTTCAAGAACACCCAAATCTGATACATTGAAAATCAGAGGTGTTCTTCCTCTTAGATTGAAAATGAAGAAGTGAAAGCATGGCAAAGGAAGAAGAAGTGAAAGTGAAATCAGATTTTCAATGTATCAGATTTGGGTCTCTATCTTTTTTTGCTTTTTTTTTTAAATTTTTTATTTTTGAAAACTTGCCCCAAAACGACGTCGTTTTGGGGCATGGCAGGAAAGGATGGTAGGAAAGTATGGCAGAGGATCCGGACTCAACCGCAGAGGGCTTGAATCTCCTTAAAGGGAGCGAATTTCCCGCACCTCAGTCCTTACAATAGTTATTGTAATTTTTATTATTTGTATCTTCTAGTGTTTTATTTGTAATTATCACCAACAGTATATATTTTAATTATTTTTTTTTATCAAATGGACAACAATACTTACATTATGAAGATTAAGCAAAAATGATCTATTTGAATCCATTATAGAAATAAATTAAAAATAACGGCACTAGTCCATTAGCCAATAGTCTCTGCACCCCATTTTGAGATCAGAATGTTCAAGTCTCTCCATTTATCATTATTTCTTACCAATTAACAACACACACACACACACACACACACACACAAAATTTTTAAAAAAAGTTTTGCCATCCCTTTTTTAGACAATTATTATAAGCATAGTTTGGCTAAATAGGGATCATTCTAATTTTTGGGGTTTTGGCTTCCATGGTGGGGCATAACATATATACATTCCTTTTTTTCATTCCTTCTTCATACCCAAAAAAAAAAAAAAAAATTGATCATTCTTTTTTCAGACAGTTGTTATAAGCATAATTTGGCTAATGAGTGAAAAATTAATAATTTGGCTAACTATAGATCATTCTTATTTTTTGGGAATTGGGTTCCATGGTAGGGCACAACATATACATTTCTTGTTTTAATAACTTTTTCATGCATATATTATTTATATGTATATTTTTTGCTTAATGTGGGCAAAATTTAAGGAGTATTCTCACATATTTTTGGATTAAAAAAAAAAAAAATCAAGATTTGATGCTTTTACAGTGGGGTGTTAAATTGTCAAAATAGTCCCAACCAAAAAAGTTATAGAAAATGTGTGCCATCCCAATTATTGCTTAGGCCCATCTTTGATTATTCTTGCTAACCCTTTTGATAAAGCCCTAACACCCTCTAATTTATTAAAAACTCACCACACTTTTCCCTCATACCCAATTTGTCCTATTGGTTCTCTTTAATTACCAAAATGCCATCACCTAAACACCCTTTAGCTTATTCTCATGTTAATCCCTTCACCAGTAGTCTTTTGTATCTCACCAAAGTAAAAACAAAATCTATGACAATTTCCTTTTAGATTTATAGATTCAATCAGCTAAATTTATCAAACTCCTCATCAACAAAGAACATGTCAAGTGACCGGAGATGGGAAGATATGGACTAGAAAAGCATATTAATAAGACATGTGAATTGTATTTATTTACAATTTTATGTTGATCTAAAAAAAAATGAATTGATTGTCACTATTGACTAATTTCATTTTGATGTTAAAAATAATAATAATAATAAAGTTGGCTTAATTGTCACTATTGGCTTGCATGTTTGGTTTCAAACCTATCACAATAAGGGAAGGGCCAATCTTAGTTTTGCAGCAATATTAATGTGAATCTCTCTCTCTCTCTCTCTCTCTCTCTCTCTCTCTCTCTCTCTCTCTCTCATTTTTATATTATTGGTATCAAATGAAAATAACATATACTCATCCAAATTGGGATTTCACTCATGTTCTATACAATACATTTCTCAATGAATTTCTCCTCTGTTTTCTTGCTTTCTTTTGTAGGTAAATTCTGTTCTAGGTAAAGCTCAATTCTATGCCTTTCATCACTTGGACATCATACCTTACAATTAAACAAAAAATTTAAAACAGCATACCTTCTCAAGCTTATCCAATCATATTTGGCAAATTTGGTGAAATTTATCTTACATGGTGTTAACTTAATAAAAAGAATAATTCACTCTCACCAACACAAGATATGAGAGTGCAAAGCATATGTAGTCTCTTCTCTATTTTAAAAATAAGTATAAATAAGTTTTTAACTGATAATGGTGAGGTTGACAACTAATTCAACATGGCATGTATGCTTTTTTAGTTATTGATATATATATATATATATATTGTGCATCATGTACAATTGGGTTTGCTTTGTTTTTGAAGCCTCCACCAACACCAACCTAGAATAACTATATGTACTTGCTTTTGTCTCTTTTTTTCTTCTCCTTTTGCTGTCATTGTTTTTATTTGGCTCATAGCCTCAATCCATCCCAAAAAAAATTTAAAAAAATTAAACACATTGTACATATAGTAATGTTAGGGATGAAAAAGTTATATACAAAAAAAATCAAGATAAATAATGTATGATCTAGATGCATCTAAACTATGGATCACTTAATATTTTTGTATGTATGAATTAGTCTCTAATATTACTGTTATACATAAGCGTATAAATAATTTGACTAGTAAATTGTTCAAACTTAATTTAAAATTTTAACAATAAGCTTATAAGGATTAACAAAGTGTTCGTGAATTTTCAATTATGTGTTGCAAAACTGAATTATCAACCAGTTACTTCTAATCATCCATATTATTCTAAACCAAACATAGTCCAATATGCCCAACAGGTTGATTGACAAGCAACCTTTATTAGGAGGTTATGTTTGTGATTAGTGGGTAAACAAGGGGAAATTACAAAGCAATACCCTACTATGTTTGAATGACAGTAATACCTTACTATGTTTCATGATTTTACTGTTTAGGTACAGTTTGAATGGAAATGTGATTCCTGATTTACCATTCTAAATAGGTTGAATTTCCACTTCTCTAGTAATCTCACATTCCAATGTCTAAAAAGATCAAACTAAACTCAAATTACTGGGAATGAGATTCCTAGCAATGAGATATTCATTCCTAATCTTTCATTCCTCATAATTATTTACGTTGAGCCAATGAATGAACTAGTGAGCTGTGAATGAACTAAGTTGGAGCTAAGGGGAGAGATGTGAGTGAGTGGAGTATAAGAAAGAATTAATGTCATGAAGATATTATATATATATATATATATATGATTAATTATTGTATGAACCCCAAAGTTTCTCCTTATATCACGGATTAATAAAATCTTCAACCCTAAGGCAACTATCATGGGTCCCCTTAGCATAATCCAAGGATTTTACATGTCCATCATCTCTCCTTAATTAATCTCAAAACAAAAATTATAAACAAGTCTAATGTAATATTTATTAATTATAGGGCAAACATGCATTAGGAGAGGTATGACTACATCAAAGTCCAATTAACGTGATGTATAGAGAAGTGGAAGAATGTTTAAGAAAATTATTTTAAAAAAATATAAAGGGCGTGATACATATTAGCGGATGTATACACCTATCCCTATTTAATTCACACAACGATTATTATGTGAATTCATATAAATAAACAAATAAAAATATTGTTGAAATTCATTGTTTCACAAAGTTATCAAACCAAAAAAAAAACAAACAAAAACAAAAATAAAAATAAAAAAAATAAGAGAAGGGGGAGAGAGATCAATGTCAGTATGAGCAATAGCGAACATAGGTGTAGAGGGTAGGAGCCATGGCTCTCCAAATTTCAGAAAATGTCATTTAGCCTTATATTATTTTAAGTATTTTTATAAAAAATTAGCATTAAGTCTTTCCAAACTTTTGAAAAATGCCTACTAGTCCTATACAAGATATTGTCATTTTGGCCCCTCCAAAATTTAAAAACTTTATCTAACCCTTACAAAATCTAAATGATTTTACATTGACCTCCTAACAAAATTTTTGAATTCGCCATTGAATATCAAACGTCCCATATTTCACCTGTGCCAATCATGACATGATTTGGTGTGCACAGGTAGTTGGTTTTGTTTTTTGGCTTTTCAACATGCGAAAGGTAGGTGATCATATATATATATATATATATATATATATATATATATAAAATTTGAGAATGAGTTGCTATAGGTGTGTGGGATGAGATTAGTGATGAAAGGTGATCAGTCTCTTTTGCATTTATATAGATATCATATTGCTTCTAAAAAGGAGTTGTTACCATTAAATTAATGGGTAAGGCTCGTCTCCACAAGCGACACGCTAAATTAATTACTACAGAATTATACCAACAGTCTTTATAATTTAAGTTTTATGTTATTTTGATTTTTAATTGTGATACATTTGATTTTAAATTTTTTATTCTTACTCTAAATAAGGATAATTGGAGATATCATTACTTAATTTCAATGGTAAAATTGTCAATTTGATAAAATATAAACTTATTTGACAAAAATAAATGTCAAAAAAATATTTTTGAATTTTTAAAAATTATTTCTACCTACTAAAGATAAAATTGCATAAAATTAATAAATCTTGTAGATATTTTTTTTTTTTACCAAAATAAATTTTATTATATATTTGGATGATGATCATGTAATGAGTAATTGTTTTTATTTTCATTAAATTAGTTTCTATTTTTTCAAAAGTCAAATATGGCGACAAATTTGATATAATTATTAAACCAATCCATTAAATCAAAAAATCCAAAACCAAAAACATTATCGATTACACATTAAAAGCCTAACAACCACCCATTATATGATCATCATCCAAACACATAAAAAAAATTAATTTGGTAAAAAAAATAAATAAACAAATGTCCAAAAGATTTATCAATTTTATATAATTTTATCTTTGTGGGTAGAAATTATTTTTATAATTTTAAAAATGTTTTTTGACATTTATTTTTGTCAAATTAGTTTATATTTTATCAAATTGACAGCTTTGCCATTGAAATTGAGCAATGGCATCCTTAACGATTTGGAACAAGATTCAAAATTCAGCATCAAATGTGTTACAATTGAAAAGTCAAGAAGCAAAATGACACGAGTCTCAAATGATAAAGACTGTTAATATAATTCGCCCATTAATTATATAGTATTTTGTCAAATGTGTCAAATGTCTTACCATATATATTGCTTGTAATGTGGAGTTGCTGCAACTAATTTCCATTTTTTCTCACTCCGTACAAATCTCACTTGAAATGTAGTACAAAACATGTTTGCATACCATCTGCTCATGAAAATTATTAATTTTAATTTCAACTCAATTCAATTTCTTTCAATTTATAAAAAAATTAAATAAAAAAAAAAAACTAATTATAGCTTGAAAGTTATAAGTTAGTTCATAAGTTAACTTCTATAAATATAGCTTTTTAGATTATTAGCTTAACATATTTAAAATAAATTGAAAATTTGTTTTGTGCAGATTTTCATAATTTGTTTAAAAAAATTGAACATACTTGGTTAAATAGGTTGTCACATAATTTTTTTTGTTGTGCAAATAACTAAGATGCCCTCAAAAGTTAAAATTAAGGTAAAAGGGATGGAGGCTCTTGTCTGTAATTATTTAAGGGTTTTGAATAAGTTTAAAAAGTTACAAATTGTAATAAGAAAATCTCACTTATTTGGGCCAAAAAAGCTATTATCTAAAATTGAAACCAAACACCATTAATCAACGTATTTTAATCAATAAGCTAAATAAATTGACTTATAAATGTTAACGGGGCCATAATGGGAAAGAAACTAAATGAATTAGAAGCTTTTTCTTCTTAACTTTTCCTTCTTTTGTTTTTTTCTTTATAAATTTAAGATCCAAATACAAAATTAAAGTATTGAAATTTGATAATTCTATAATTGACAAGCACACATTCATAGATTTGAAAAATGCTGAACACAAGATTCTCAATGTTGAGGAATTTTAGACCTTGGGCTTTCAATCAGAATGGCCCATATTCC
Source organism: Camellia japonica (assembly GCA_030407325.1). NCBI lineage: Eukaryota > Viridiplantae > Streptophyta > Magnoliopsida > Ericales > Theaceae > Camellia > Camellia japonica. Next base: position 170,162,581 of record JAPPVO010000031.1, on the reverse strand, counting down.
ATTTTATTTGATTCCATGGATCTTAACCCATCATTGGTTAAGTTGGACCTTCCTGCAGCAAGGCTATTCTGCAAGTATAAACTCATGGCAATATAGAAGCTAAAATCACTGGTGTGTTTGGTAATGTTTACGTTTTCAGTTTATATTTACAAAAATTTTATAAACTGCTTTTTGTTTATTTTTTGTTTATTTTTAGAAAAACATAAACTACAAACGCGTTTGGTAATTGACAAAATGTTTAAAAAATTTTAAAAAAATAAAAAAGAGTGAGAAATGGCAAGTGGTGGCAAGTGGCGGCGGAAGACGGTGGTGAAAAGTGGTGACGGTGGGTGGTGGGTAACTGGTGGTGGTGGGTGGTGGCGGATGGGTGGGTAGGTGACAGTGGCGGGTGGTGGGTGGTAGCGAGTGGGTGGTGGTGGCGGCAGATGGGTGGCGGATGGCGGGTGGTGGTGGTGGGTGGTGGCGGGTGGGTGGTGGTGGCGGGTAGGTGGCGGGTTGTGGTGGTGGGTGGGTGGGTGACGGTGGCAGTGGCGGGTGGTGGGTGGTAGCGAGTGGGTGGTGGTGGCAGGTGGATGGCGGATGGCGGGTGTGGTGGGTGGTGATGGTGGGTGGGTGACGGTGGCGGGTGGTGGGTGGTAGCGAGTGGGTGGTGGCGGTGGTGGTGGCAGGTGGTAGCGGATGGCGGGTGGTGGTGGATGGTGGCAGATAGGTGACGGGTGGTGGTAGTGGTGGTGGTGATTTGTGGGTGACGATGGCGGGTGGGTGGGTGACGGTGGCGGTGGTGGTGGTAGTGGGTGAGTGGGTGGGTGACGGTGGCGGGTGGTAGGTGGTAGCGAGTGAGTAGTGGTGGTGGTGGTGGTGGTGGCGGTGGCGGTGGCGGGTGGGTGGTGGGTGATGGTGATGGTGATGGTGGCGGTGGTGGTAATGATGGGTGGTGGGTGGTGGTGGCGGGTGGCAGGTCGGTGGTGAGTGATGGTGGCAAGTAGGTGGCGGGTGGTGGTGGCGGACGGTGGATGGTAGTGACGGGTGACGGGTGGTGGCGGGTGGATGGTAGGTGGGTGGTGGTGGTGGTGGCGGCGGGTGGTGGGTGGTGGTGGCAAGTGGGTGGTGAGTAGTGGTGGCAGGTGGTGGTGGGGGGTGGTGGTGGTGGCAGAGAAGGTGGTGGAAAATGGTGACGGGTGGTGGTTAGTGTTGGGTGGTAAAAAAAAAAAAACCGAAAACTCAAAACGGAAACACATTTTTTGTGTTTTCATTTTTTGGCCAAATTTATAAACTGAGATCACTGGTTTATAAATCAAAAATTTTACCAAACAAGTTTTTATTTGAGTTTTTAAAATTTTTGTAAATATAAACAGAAAACTAAAAACGTAAGTGTTACCAAACGGCACCTTTAGATTTGAGTTTAAAATTTTCACCTTCCACATAGAGGCTTCATCTATATATATATATATATGCTAATTGATTGAGCCGGATTGAGCACATCTTAAATTTTTTTGAGTGAATTAGCACATCTTAAGTTGAATAGCTAAGAAACACATTTCTAAACTAATCCTTAGATAGCATTATGCAATCAAAGAGAACTGTTATTCAAGTTAAAAGTTGTCTTGAAATCAATTGAGGTTTGGTTTGGAAAGTGAGTTGGCTTTTTGACTTTTTTTGCTATTTTAACCTGGGGTAAAAAGCCTAGTTTGGGAAGGACTTTTGATTTTTTTAGCTTTTTTAACTTTTTTGTGAGAGAAAGAATGTAATGATTATGGGTTAGATGTGATGTTTTATCTTATTGGGACTAAAAAGCCTATTTTATTTTTTGTGGCTATTTTAGCCCCAAACCCACTTCCCAAACAATGGCTGAGTTATTTGCAATGATGTTAGCATTGCAGCCCACTCTAACATTGACCTCAATCGATTTTAAATCGACATTCGACTTGAATATCAGTTTTCCGTCACCAAATAATGTTATTATTAAAGTTTTTTTTTTTTTTTTTTTTAATCTTTTTCCTTTAATGTAACAAAATTAACAGTAATAATGGTGGATCAATCTGGCATTACAAGAACTCTCGGAGGGCAAATCAGTCATTAAGCGTAACTGAATAACTGCCTGACACCTCTCAGGCTCTCTCTCATAACTGCCACAAAAATAACTAACCATATAAGGCAGCCAATAGCAGACCACCACGTGTCCATCTCCCCACTCTCTACCACCAACCGCTTTTATCGGCTTATATGAACCCCTCTATGATCGTTTACTACTCTCTAACGTACTCCCATTTCCATTTCCACAAACAAAAAAAAAAAAGGAGGGAGAGAGAGAGAGAGTCATGGAGGAGATTACAGTTGAGAATGCCGACACCACCATCACAGCCATGGACGATGTGAAGAACGAGAAGCTTGAGGCCAAGATTGAGGGTCCCAAGAAGAACAGAATTCAAGTTTCTAACACCAAGAAACCCCTCTTTTTCTACCTCAATCTCGCCAAGGTTTCTTCTTTCTCTTCACTTCTCTTTCTGATGATTTCAATGCAATTTATATGATGCCAATGTATGTATCTTTCCTTTTCGTAAAAATTTGTTTATGTTCTTGATTTGAAGAATTTCGTATTTTGAAAGTCTTGGTTTGGAGTTTTTTTTGAAAGTTTATGCTTCTATGGATCATGATCTGCTTGTGTGGATTCACTGGTACAGCACAATTTTTGTTTTGCTTGGTGTAATGACATTGATCTTTGTTTTGAGTTTTTCTCGATTGAAAACGTGATGAATTGTTGTGTGGCTTCGTTTGTTGTGTTTAATTCTTAATGATTTATCGGATATTGATTTATGATGGTGTTACATTCTTGTTGCATGGTCACATAATAAGATTTAATTAGTTTATTTTGGTCCCATTTAATCAGACAATAATAATGAATCAATCTGTTCTTTGTTGTTAAATCTTTTAAGCGCCTTTGGTGATTTGCTGCTTCCAATTGTATTATTAATCTTAACATTCTGTCATTGATAATGCTGTTCTGATTTGCATGATCGTACGAACTTAATATCTTGATTTTTTAATCAATGTGCTGTTCTTCATTGTTACAATCTTTGATACATTTGGTGATTTGCTTCCAATAGTCTCGTTACTCTTGAACAATCATTGATCATTGAATATTCCAAGAATATTGTTCTTGAATTTGAATATTTTAGATCCTCATTCTTCAATGAAGATGGTGTTCTCTGCTCATGGTAGATTGACATGAAATGTTTTACAGATTGTTTTGGTTCTTTAACTGTATCTTCTTATTGAATACACTTTTGTGCTTTCTGTATTTTCTTGGAATTTCCCAATGACCAAAATCTTTCTTGTGTTGCAGAGGCTCATTAAGCAGCACAACCTCATTGTGCTCTCTGCCTTGGGTATGGGTATGCGTTCTTGAATCTTTCATCTTCCATATTGTAAAATCCTAGGTTTCTTAGATTGTGTATGATTGTATCCTCTAATTCTAAGGCAAATGAGGAACATGGAGCTAGCCTCTTTATGCAAAAATTCCCATTGGAGAGGCTGCTTTTTTTCAGTACAACCATGAGAGATAATTGAACTGTCTTCTTATTTTTGCATGCATGTACAATATAGGTCCCTCAGTCCAAGAAGTTATCTGGTTTTCCCAGAAAACATGTGGTTACGTGTCCACTAAATAATAAGAGGACATGCTACTATTTTTCAATAGAAGTAGCAACAAATTGAACACTTGAATGCTTGTAATTGGGCTGACACACGACCATGCTAGTGTTCCCGACCCAGCCTGTAATTTCTGGGTCGCTGTACCCAAGTTTAGTGCAAGCTTTTTTGAATTGAGAATGATACCAATATTAGGCACTTCAGAAGGCAATTTATACACAGCATTACACTTCCTAATAATATATGTTGTTGGGTATTTTTGTTCCAGCTATACCCACTGTCGTCACAATTGCTGAGATTCTGAAGACCACTGGACTGGTTTTCGAGAAACGTAAGAAGCCATTTATGCCTTTGTAATTGCTTACCTCATCCTTTGTTTATTACTATGTTTATTGATTTCCTGTAGTCTGACCATGTTTTTTGGGAACTAATCAGAAGTTTTGACATCCACTATTGGCACAAAGGATGAGGCAAAAGGTCGCATGGTTCAAAAGCCTAAGGTAAATTTGCTCAACATCTCATATCCATTTTTCCAGTTAGACTAATCAGTTATTATTACTTATCCCTCTCTTTTGAATTTCAGATTGAAATTGTGTTGGAGAAAAATCAGAAAGTTGAAAATCTGAAGGCCGCTGCTGGTACAACACCAAAGAAGGCCGCTCCTGCTCCTGCTCCTCCTCCTGCTCCTGCTCCTGCTCCTGCTGATGCAAATGCTAAGGAGGAATGACAAATTAGTAACCAAAGAGGAGTTAGATTCTGTGAATCTGAGTAGGAGATGTATCCAAGAGCGGCTGGGTAGGTAGGCAAGACCAGTTAGAGCTGCCGCTGTCTCTAATTGGAACTTTTGCATTTATATGTTTTCTCTTGTCACTGATTTTTCCTTTCCAAAGTATTGTTAACATCAATTTCAATCTGGCTTGTTCATTATGGCCATGAATTAGTACATGTAACGCATGATATAAGGATACAATCTACAGATTTATTTTGTACCTCTCTCAGGATACAATCTACAGATTTATTCTGTACCTCTCTCAAGATGCAATCTACAGATTCATTTTGTACCTCTCAGGATACAATCTACAGTTTCATTTTGTACCTTTCTCTCTCTCTCTCTCTCTCTTGCACAGATATAAAGGACAATATAGGGGCAAAAAATTCAGTCAAAAATCACTGAAAGTGGGACTTGTGAATACCATACAATTTAATTTGATATCACTAAATAAGATAAGTTCAAGTTGAATGTTTTTTATACTGTACTGACAATTGTCATACATGTCACGTCATACGAGGAGTAAAGAGAATGCAAAACCCATCAAAAACCTCTAGAACTGTGAGAAACAGGGCTTGACAAGAACTATTGTCGAAGCATTAGTAAGGGGACAGCTGGATGAGGGTTAGTGCTAAAACCTAGACTCTATCTTCCATATCTTCTATGGACGCAAATTCTTCAGGTGTGTATGGTGGCTCCGATAGTCCTTTCACTGTCAAATGGCATGAATTCAGTGTGACTGGCCTGATTAGTTTCTGTATGGAAAACATACTCTTCAGTGATGAATTTAAATCTATTTTAGTGACACCCTTGGTTGCACATTTAACAAGTTGAAAGGATAAATCTATTAGTTATGTAGAAAGAAGAAAGGTGCCCGTACATTGAGAGAGAGCGAGAGAGAGAGAGAGAACTCATACCTCTGTTACATGGAATGAGATATCATATTCTCATCAGAGAGATTCTGCAAAGATGTGAAGTTGAATGATCTAGTAATAATTGGTTTTCATGATTAGTTTAATTGAAGTCAGAAATATCGCTTTTGTAGATACAATAACCATGAGAAAGAAAAAGATCATTTGAAGTGCAAACTAATTGATGTTTTAAAAGCTGAGGAGCCAAATCTGGGGAAGAAATCTTTTTTTTTTCCCCAGAGGACTTGTTCAATCTAATTCACCAAGCACAGAACTTCAGCACGTTAATTACACACGACACATTCTTTTAATGCAGGGCCACCAGTAGATATACCAACAAAAGCAGAAAATTATGTCAAAAAGTTGAAAATTATCATTACAATGATAAAGGTGCGTTTGTATAGCCAAACAAAAAAGAAAGAAATACAACGATTGCTCAAAACACAACCCAATGGTTACTACACGCCAAAAGGCAACAAACTCTCCAACAAGAAACAACACACAACACAAAACCCTAGCCAACCCAAAAAAAATCCTCTCACATCCTAGGAGGCTAGGTCAGATGACTAACAAGGCTCAATGATACATACAATACACAACCCAAAAAGCTAGGTACACAAAACTTCAGCCACCTCCATATTCTTGAATTTTGGAAGATTTATATTTGCAAGAAGGCTTTAGGCAGGTCTTCTTAGAATGCATGAAAAAATTTACCACCTCTGTGGCAAATTTTAGGTTATGGATTCCTCTTCAAGTTTCTCTTTAGGAGGAAGTAGATTCCAAGAGTCCCCCTGTTCCTAACCATTACTGCAACCAAATCTTCTATCTGCAAGCCACATGTACGAAGAGTAGAGGAGTCCTGGTAAGCTCTGGTAATCATCACTTGCATGTGAAGGTTAGCTCTGGTGTTGCAGTGTTGAGCTTCCATTGTTTTCACTATTGATTCATCAGAAAGGGCTTGTGGATCCAAAACAACAATTTTAATTCTGAAAGATTGGCACCATGGTTTTTGGCTAGGGTTAAAGCAGATTGATAGATTTTCTCAATCAGATTGTCTTCAGTGTTCACCATTGCCTCTCACGTACTGCAGCTCACAGAAAAAATTATGAAAAAAACTCGGAACATCGAGACTAAAATATAAGTGATTAGCAGCACATGTCATCTGTTTGGAAAATACATTGTGCTATAATATTACAGACAATACTATAAGACATTGTTCACCAATAGCAGCATACCTATTTCCAGGTGTGACTTGCTTGGGATGCTGCCAATAGCTCCAGGATGCGGCTCCAGAATACCTTGGAACACAGGAATTTTTGTAAGTAGGAAAAAGGGAAAAGAGGTTAAAAGCCACACACAAAAACACACCCAAAAAAAAAAAGGTGGATAATGATTGGACACCCACAAAATGAAATTTGCCTCGAAACACTAATTAACTGGTTACAAGAAAAATATGGCTTTAACAACAGATGCAGATTCTAACACATGTTTCTCCACAACTAGTGCTAACTCTGCAGAAGCCAATTCTGCATCATTTCTATTCAAAATGATTTAGGTAACTATCAATTATGTCTAAACAGCTAGCATCGCAGAGAGACACAGTTAAAAAGGCTTCAAAGATTTGAGAGCTGAAGGACCAAAATACTATACAAGCACAAAAGATATAATTTTACTCTACTATTCACGATTAACTAAATATTTGGAAAGAGCGAAAGTACAAATGATTCATAGAAGCAAATTTCCTTATCCAGAAAAATAAATATAAATATAATAAAACAGAAAAAATATATATATATATCTGAAAAGGCAAATAAAAAAATCACTTTCAATGTAAATTTAAAAATAATAATAATAATAATAATCATTACAAAAATTTAAGAAAACCTAGATGGGAGCCAAGCATAAACAACCTCAAGGAAAAGGGCAATGCAATTTCCAAAAATTAATGAAAGAGGACCTCAAATAAGTATCATGCACACTCTGACAGCACATGAAATTGCTTGCATTTAAATTTTCAAGAATATGTGGTGCATAAATTTATATAATGCAACGTGTGTCACTGGGAATAGTCACCTATTTGGCATCAGGACAGCGCCTGCATGGCCTTCCAAATCTGTTTGATACTTGCAGGAGCAGCAATTGCAGTCACAATGCCAATAGAAATACCTGGATTGAAGAAAGAACCAGAAGAAAACAAGCAATACAATGAAAATTGAAAAGTAAAGTTTTTAAAAGTTTCTGTAACACAATTTTGAGCAGCGGCGTACCTTCTTCCTCGAGAATATGACCTTGCTCTATATGCAACTCCATAAAAGTGAAGTAACTTCATTTCTTAGAAAAACGCTTGTTAAGTCCTCTTGACATTTTCCATAACCAGCAGATCTTGTAGCATCAACTCCATATGTTTTGATTATCAACTGTTTTCTTCAGAGTTGAGAGCTTTCTCAAGTGACTCAGCTGCTTGCCAATAAGCGGCTGCACTTTTAACATAAGATATGAGAAACATCAAGATACATATTTTAAAGTTCTCCATTTACTCTTTTTTCCTATATTATTTGATTCAAAATTCTTAATGGCTATGTACAGAAGTGAACTACTACAGCCATTTATAAAACTCTCAATTCAACAAATTCTAAAAGCCTGTCTATGAAAGATTGGCTACCACTCCTTTCATCAGCTATATCTAGGGCCATATCCTCGCTCTGCTCATGCAAACCATGTTCCCTTTCTCACCACCTCATCCCATGTTATTTTGTTTGCCTCACTTCCATTCTAATAAAACCTTCCACGTGAATAAGATGATCACTCCTCATTGCTGGTATAATAAATGGTTCCACAAGGAAAATAGAAAAGAACAGAAAACTACGATCTTGTTTGATTACCAATTGTCCTAAAAGCTCAAGTTGTAAGAAAATAAACCCAACAATACATATAAAAGCTCAAGTTGTAAGAAAATAAACCCAACAATACATATGAAGCTCTACAACACTGTCCCTCACATGCAACCCAATCATGCAAATGGAGATGCACATCCAAACATGCGCAGAAACATAATGCAAACAGGGTAACAAATGTAAACAGTGAGAAAACCCAAGACATCCTAAAGTCTGATACTATGTCAGATTACCAATTGTCCAAAAGCTTGAGTTGTTAAGGGAGAGGCCAGGCAATGCATATCAAGCTCTCCCACACATTTTAGTGAATTCAAAAAATTGCACCTCACCTAGTCTCAATTTAGTGCAATAAATAAATAAAATAAAAATGTAGAACATGTCGTGAGGGATATGTGCAATATATTAGTTTTATATATTTATTATATGTTATAACTTGTACATGAATACTTTATTCAAAGATAATTTTAAAAAAAATCCAACATAATTTCTTAAGGTCATGGGTTCGAGTCATGGAAACAGCCTCTCCGCTTGCGGGGTAAGGCTGCATACATCAACCCTTCCACAAACCCCGCTTAAGCGGGAGCTTCATGCACTAGGTATGCCCTAATTTCTTAAGTTTACGGGATAATGGATTAATAGATACATCCATATTATTTTTCTTTTATCATTAGATTCTAACTTATTTTGTTCAAACTTATAATATGTTTTACATGTCTTAATGATGGACATGTGTGTCTCCTAAGTCCCCGAAGCATGTTTGGTCTAAAAAAAAAATTAAAAATAATATGATACATTTCAACATATGTCTGACAGGCATGTCCCCTAAGGTTTGAAAAAAAATACAATTAGCCCCACACTTTTGACATAATTACACTGACATCCCTCAAGGTTTTAACTCCCATAGCACTTAAGTCATTTTTCATCAATAATTCGTTAGTTGTATGAATGAAAAAATTATATCATCTCTTTCCTACAAAAATGCATATTTATTTTTGCTTATTTCATTGTTTACCCAACATTGGCATTAGTTTTGGTCACTTTAACCACACCAAAAAAGAGGTTAGTGTATTTATGTCAAAAGTATAAGGCTAACTGTATTTTCTCCAAACCTCGAGGGTGGTGAGTGTAATTTACCCAACAAATAAAAGTAAGAAGTAAATAAATTAAATTTAAGCCCTAAATTTAAATCTACGGTTTCCACTTCCTTCTATACCTATAGCATGTGAGTAGTGCTCCTCCTTGGTCCTCATCAGTGTGCTATGATCAACCTGCCTTTTAATATTTCAGTCTCTTTTCATTTTAATTTTTTCCTACTACAAGGATGGTATTAGTTGGTCCAACTTAATTTCTGACTCTAATGTCAACAGCATGAATTACCAGTGCATAAGGTTACTCTATTCATTTACAGTATACCACTTGGTGATAAAGTCAGAAATTTTTACAGTATGGAATACCAGTGCATAATATTACTCAATCCTTTTAAAGTATTAATAAGGTAATTAAGTCCGAGATTTTTACAGATAAATCAACCACACTAAAGCACTCTAGATCTGGTCAATTTATATCATCAAATATTATAATGTAACTTGGCTGAGCCATGAGAACAAAGTATTTTGAAGCTTCTGCCCTCCGTGTTTGTATACCAATATTTACAACAGTTGGGCAACTTTCATACCTTTTTAGTACATTAATGGCTTCTATTGCAACCCAAAACACCAAGAACTCCATCATACTTCCCAGAATAAGGAATTGCATCAATATGAGAACCTGTTGAAACTGCAGCTAGCTCTGGTTCATACCTTTCACTGCATAGAAGCAAATTAGTAAAAAAAGGGTTGAGCTCTAATGAATAAAGAATCAGTCGATGTCAACACAATAAAAAGAGGAAGAATGTTTTTTTTTTTTTAAATATTGAATAAATTAAAGCTGAACAGAACGGAGAAGTTTATCTGTTGACTGACAACTTTTATACAGAAATCTTTGAGAAACTTCAGATTAAAATCAGTACGGATAAAAATTTGTATGACTGCAGTATATATACAGGGGGAAAAATTAAAAAAACAAAAAGCATATTAAATGAGTCAATGCCACATTTTTTTGTCATAAAGAACATAGAATTTTACTTGGTCAATGATGAAACTCCATTAATAAAAGTAGAATCATCTGCATGGTGCTTTTTATTTTCACAATTAACAGATAATATTATATAAACTGTATTTCATGAAGACTTAACTAAGAAGAACTGAAGTAGTGTCTGATTGAGGTTAAGCATGGTTAAACCTGGGACAAAGCTCAATGAGCCGCAATATAACATGCAACTGAGCCTGGCATTAAAATCCTAGACAACCTTCACCTTCATAATACTTTAGAAGAATTAGTCTTATCAATAGAAATTGCCATGTTGCAGCAGAATTCATTAGATTTCCTAGGTTGGATTGGATGTTAGAATTGGAATGTCAAGCAAATGAAAGAAAAAATGTTTTTTTTATCCAATTTAGAGGTGGAAGGTAGTGTTCAAAAAAGATTAGCCTGTCTACATAGGGATTGACAGCATGCCACTTGTGCTACCATTAAGAAAAATCCAATTGTATCTATCTACTATTGATGCCTGTAATTGTTTTTCCTGGACATCAGATATTCGTCAAGAAAAAAATTTTGTTTTTTTCTTGAAAATAAAAGAGTCAAGAAGAGAGTTAGTTTAAAATAAAAGCACTGGTACCCTTCCAACACTACATAAGGGAATGTCTGAAGAGGCAATGATTGTTCTGGACACACATACCACCCTTTGAAACAGAATCACATACAAGAAAAGTAGTAACGGAAAATAAAATAAAAGTATTCATCACAACCAAAAAAAAAGAAGAAGACAGAGCAAAGCGATAAAATGGCAACCTTTAAAATGATACAATGACATACATTCATCATACATTACAACAAGCAAATGACGTTTTTTAAATGCCATGCAAAATGTATAAGATACATTTCTAACAACCTTATTTTCATATTGAGGTGATGCCATTGTTGGGCCTTGATTGATCTGGTTACCGTCACAAGCAAGAAGTTTTTTCTTCACTTCTCCCAATAACACCACTAGAAGTTCACATCTATCATCTGACACTGTTCCAAGTTCTTGAACTTCATATAACAATGGACTTAACCTATTATTGTGCAGCCTCTGTTCATTATTATCAAAATCATCATAAACATTTTTCACAAGAGTGTATCCATGCTTCATATCCTTCCTCCATCGTTCTAAAATGTAATGAGATGGAACTTCTTTCACCTTTTTTTTAATGAGAATAGATACTGCATGCCTACATAGAATTCCTTTAAATTCAAACAAATGGCATAAACATTGCACCTTACATTCAGACTCATTATAAAGAACCTCATACTCCATCTCTTTCCACGATACACCATCTTTCCCTAACACACTTTCTGTCACTTCAAATGTGGCAATTGATCCTTCGGTCTTAACAAAAGATGCATTACAATACATCAATCCTCTCAACTCGTCCTGGAATAGCTTAAAAATATCATTAGTGTAAACCATTTGAAATTGCTTTTCAATAGAAAGACTAGTTATCATTGGAAGAGTATAATTGAAAGAATCAAGATTTGCTTTACTTTCCTTCTCCACCTTACTTTTTAAAGCATTATCGTACTGTTCAACAAATTGCTTTAAGGTAGTCTTTGAGTTAACATACTCATCAAAAAAGGCTTTCTTACTTTCACTTCGTTGGGTAGTTGACATTCCAGCCCAAAAAGTATTTTCCACAAATACAGGAACCCAACAATGGCGATCTTCATATAAAGACTTCAACCATTCATTATTCTCAAGGTTGTAATCTTTAACCATTTGCAACCAACTTTCTTCAAAATCACCAGGTTTAACAGAATCGTAAACAATATTTTTCAAATTCCTCTTTATCGCGTTGTACTGAGCAAGCTCTCCTAATTTCAGAGGAAGCTTTTGCATTATCTGCCAAAGGCATAAACAGTGTCGAGAATTTGGAAATACTTCTGTAACTGATGTCTGAATAGCTTTACACTGATCTGTAACTATAGCTTTTGGAGAACGCCCTAACATGCATGTTAACCAAGACTTAAACAACCAAATATAAGTATCGGTGTCCTCGCTAAACAGTAAACCACAACCAAACAACATAGATTGTCCATGATGATTAACACCTACAAATGGAGCAAGTGGCATGTCATAACTCTTCGTCAAATAAGTAGTGTCAAATGAGATAACGTCTCCAAAGGAATCATATGCGGCCCTACACTGGGCGTCAGCCCAAAACACATTCTTTATTCTCCACTCCTCATCAACATCAATCATGTAGAAGAAATTTGGATTCCTACTCTGCATACGGTAAAAATAAACAAGAAGCGCTTCAGCATCGTCGACCCCAAGTCTTGACTGTCTTGCTTTTGCAATTTCCTTTTCACCAAATGGCAAATTTTCGTAACAACCAGCTTCATCAGCAAATGAATGTGAGTTTTGGTTTAATGTTATGCCCGCCAAGTCATTTTGCTCCGATCTTCTTTTACCACGAGAATCCAAAGCCTTGTTACGTCTAAAATTCCGTGTCTTTCCTGGGCTTAATGCATGATTATGATCCAAATAAACACGAGATATAATGAACCTTCCATCTTCCTTGATCGTGACATTGATCTTGGCCTTACAATTAGTCTTAGTAGAAGGCCTTGGATGATAAGAGCCTTTAGCAGTGGATATTGTCTTACCGTTTCGAGCACATGCTAGTGAAAAGTATTTTGGCCTCCCATCATCTCCACTCTTTGAGCTTATTTTTGCTACACCAAAACCCTGCCTTCTCGCAAAATTATCATAGTAATTACGAATTTCTTCCTCAGACGAAAAAACCATCCCAGCCTTCGGTGTTTCAATTTCATCCCCGATAAATGGGTTGTCTTCGAAATTTCGTTCATCTATTTTTTCTTCATCACCCTTTTCCTCATCTTGAATCCTTTCTATATCTTTCTTCAACACTATGTCCATATCTTCTTCCATTCCTATAATCAATAAATTGTAAATAATAAAAATAAAAATAAAAATCAAATATTTGAGAGTAAAATAGCTATTAAAAAAAACCCATTAAAACAAATACCAAAAATAAATTAATGCATAATCATTTCAGTATTACAGAGTAGAATTAACATTTCATACAAAAATTATATAGACACAGATACCAATTTTATCAAGACAAAGCTAAATATAAGTCTAAACCACCTTAGAAAATGTAATTCCTCATCCAAATAATGGAGAACAGTATCAATGTAATTCATCTATCCCTTGAAAATAAAAATATATATATAAAAATAAAAAATAAAAAGAGAGAGAGAGAGTGAGAGAGAGAGAGAGAGAGAGAGAGAGAAGAAGAAGAAGAAGAAGAAGAAGAGGGAAACAATTTGTTGTATGTATGTACCTGACATCGTGAAACAATTTGGAGTGCCTTTGATGGTGTTCCTCACAGATGGATCTTGTGTTTTGTAAAATTGATCTAGGGTTTTTTAGGGTTTTCTCACGGTAGGAAAAACAAACGCGAAGGCAATAACGAAGGGCATAGTTGCAGGCAGGCGTGAATACGTGTTGGATATCATCGTACTCCCTTTAGGAGGAACCCCCCAAAAAAAAAAGTTATTTTACTTTTTATTTTATTTTATTTTTCTTTTTAAAAAAAAATCACGGCACTAATATCTTTATTTTTTTTTAAAGGGAAAATTATCAATAAATTCTAAATTAATGAATGATTATCCATTTAATCTTGTGTTTTTTTTAATGAACCATTTGGTCCTATTTAATTGGTAAGGAATATTTTCTTTTGATTTGGCATGGCGAAGTTTACACGTTTACCCTTGTTATGAGTTTGGTGAATTCTTTTTTACTCATTTGTGTATAATGATTGAGATGGTAATGTTTTACATTTCTATTTTTGTGTGTTTGATTTCTATAGAGTGATATGCAGTGGATAGGTTTCAATTGCTGATGTTGTTTTCTTCATTAACATTGATACGGTTAACATTACATTTTTACTACTACAAATGTTATTAACATTCCATATCACCACCAACATCCATACACTCAAAAAATAAGGAAATGGGTGGTACATTACAACACAACAAATCAAAAAAATGATACTAACATTACATTTCATTAACATTGATACGGTTAACATTACATTTTTTTTTTTTTTATCACATATGTTATTAACATTCCATATCACCACCAACATTCCATATTACCACAAATGTTATTAACATACCGAATGTATATTATAACACAACATATCGATGTTACTTGTGTTAAATTGGTTCAATCAAACATCATTATCCAACGTTACCAAGCCCAAACTAGGCCTGTGTACTGACATACACTTTTAAGAGTACAACAAGACATTAGTCCATCAAATCTCAATACCATAGCAGACAATCAAAATCAGAGAATTTTCCAACCCAAAACAGGCCATGTGTCCCAATATGCATTTGAAAACATCAAGTAAGACCGTATTCCATTCAAACTCAACAACCATGCATAATTAACATCCAAGCTAGACCACAATAACAACAGTCACATAAACAACGGCAGTCTACCATTACAAAACACTAATTTTTGGTGGATGGTCAAATGTAATGTTCACGTATATATCAATTCCCCAAATCCGACAATGCAAATGTATATCATACAAAAAAAACCCCAAAATGCCCAATTTCAAAACTGAACCCCAAAAACAAACAACCAAAACCACAAGACATCGTATGGAACTCTGGAAGTTTCGGGGTCGTCATGCACCAACGAGGACATTGGTAATGAGCCTCAAAATCGTCTAAACAGGCCACTATGAAGTGACGTCCTCACCGGCGCAAATTACACCTTTGATGATGAGTTGGGTTACAAATGGGGTGTCGTGCTGGTGTGGATTGATCCAGTTAGGGTTCGAAGCCGAAACCTATATGTGGAATTTGCTAAGAACCCTATTCGGCAATCTCTCAAACACATTTATGGTTTCATTACACTAACATGGTAATGTTATCAACGTAGGAACGTTGATTGCCAACAATGCCTTACACACACCAGAAGATTCTATGGAAAATGATGGAGAATTGAAAAAAGCCTATAGTGCGCTCGAAGCCTACAAATGTAATTTGACATTACCCAAAACCCACATCTGCCCCTTCTGTGAAGATCAAATATGCGTGTGGATGAGGACAAAAATGACATAATCTTTGATTGAGGACTTTTCGGTTCAAAAGAAAACATGTGGGACTAATTGGTGCATAAGTTCATAACTTGGGATTTATTGGTGCTTCAACCTTTTTTAAATTGAGTTTATATTTTTTATATTTTTGGTGATTTTTTAATAGTTTAAACAAATATATTTTTTAGATACAGTTAACATAAATATAATTAAAAATATAATATTATGAAAAAAAATCTTTAAAAAACTCACTGAACACCAAAATTATAAAAAAAAAATCAATATATTTTCGTATTTTTGTGTATTTATTGATTTTGAAAAGTATTTTTTACAGATATTGTATTTTTTAAGTACATTTAAGTTAAATACATTTAAAAAATAAACAATTTGCTTAAAATACTAAAAAAATCATTAAAAACAACAAGAAATATGAAAAATAAAAAAATTCAACTAAACAAAGGATTCATTTTCCTAATTATTTTCAAATTCTATAAAAACCCAAAAATCTAAACACATGATTATTTTAATTATTTACTTAAACTTGTATCAAATTTTTTTAATAAAAATCACTTAACCCCCCATTTGATCACTAGACCCAAAGGACTTTTTTTTTATTAGCGAGGGGAGTTTTGGCAATGGTCCAACTTGTCTCATATTAAGATCAATATTGAACACATTCAGTTTGGTTTATGGGTTTATTTTTGGCTATCGTTTCGATAATTCAAACCGTTTAATATGTATAACTCGTCGAGTACTATATTTGTGTAAAATATCACGTTAATCGAATATCGATAACTATTTGATCGGATCAGATTTGTATTAAAAAAACCAACGGTGAAAAATATACGGTTGACATAACTCTGAACCGATCAAGTAGTTATCGATATCTGATCAACGTTATTTTTTATATAGATATAGTACTCGACGATTTCTACACATTAAATGGTTTAGATTATCGAAATGGGGTCCAAAAACGAGCTCATGGGCCGAACTAGACGAATCCAGTCTTGATCTCAACATGAAACAAGTTGGATCCTTTTGGCAACACACTAAAAAAGCCAAAAGTTAGCTTTTAACTTATTTTTGGTCACATGGCCTTTTACATGAAAACAGTGAAAAAAAGTCAAAAAAGCTAAAAAATTAACTTTTAACGATCTTCTTAAAACATTCCTCCGACTAAAACTTTAGGTCAAAGTTCTATTTAACCGTTGAGCTCGTGAATTGAACTGATTAGCCATTTCTTACAAGCCAACGATGCTAACTTGTGGAGTTCAACTCAATAGATTGAGACTCATGCCAATCTTTAAAAAAAAGGGGCAAATTACATTAACAGTCCCTATAGTTTGGGACTTGTGTCACTTTGGTTTCTGACTTTTCAATTGTGACATAGTTAACCTTGTATTTTGAATCTTATTCCAAATAAGGACAATTGAAGATACCGTTACTTAATTTCAAAGGCAAAATTGTCAATTTGATAAAATATAAACTAATTTTCACAAAAATAAATGTCAAAAAAATATTTTTTAATTTTTAAAAATTATTTCTACACACCAAAGATAAAATTATGTAAAACTGATAATTTTTTTGGACATTTATTTATTTATTTATTTATTTATACCAAATTAATTTTTATTATATGTTTGGATGATGATTATGTAATGGGTAGTCGTTAAGATTTTAATGTGTAATCGATATATTTAAAATATAAAATATTTTTAGTTTTGAATTTTTTAATTTAATGGATTGGTTTAATAACGATATCAAAATTGTCGTCACATTTGACTTTTTAAAAAATAGAAACTAATTTAATGAAAATAAAAACAACCACCCATTACGCGATCATCATCCAAACACATAATAAAAATTAATTTGGTAAAAAAAAATAAATGTCTAAAAAATTTATTAATTTTACATAATTTTATCTTTAATGGGTAGAAATAATTTTTTTAAATTCAAAAATATTTTTTTGACATTTATTTTTGTCAAATTAGTTTATATTTTATCAATTTAACGATTTTGCCATTGAAATTAAGCAATGATATCTTCAATTGTCCTTATTTGAAACAAAATTCAAAATTCAGGGTCAAATGCGTCACAATTGAAAAGTCATGGACTAAAGTGACACAAGTCCCAAATTATAGGGACCGTTAGTGTAATTCGTCCAAAAAAAAATTCTTTTTAATTTTATTATCTTATTTTTTCATATTTGTTTTCACAGCTTGTAAATTGAGTTGGCCAATAGATAACGGTGGACAAACAGTCAGACTGGGTTCAAGTCGAGCTTACACAAGTTAAGGCCCCGTTTGTTTTCAGAGATAGAATGGAGGGGATTAATAGTGAGGGGATTGTTAGTGAGGGGATTAGTAAAATTGTGTTTGTTTTCATAGTGAGGGGATTAGTAAAATTGTGTTTGTTTTGTTAGTGAGGGGATTGATAGTGAGAGGATTGCTAAATTATTTTTTATATAAAATAATAAAAAAAATAAAATTATAATTTTTACTTAACAAAAAATACAAAAATATTAAACATTAATGTTTTAAAAAAAATGCCCAAGAAGTAAAAAAAAAAAAAATAAATAAATAAAAATAAAAAATAAAAATTGCGTTGACCGGTTGACCAGCCGGACTCCCGGGCGGGCGTCCCGTAACACCCAATCCGAACGGACTAGTTGCTAATACCATCTCTCACTCCGGATTACTAATACCCTTTGGTGAGGCCCATCATAGTCCCTTCGAACTACTAATCCGAAGTTCCAAAATCAAAACAAACGGAAGCTTTGTTCACTGTTCATCTATCACAGTCCGAAGCGGACTGTGATAGCGGATAACAAACGGGGCCTAAGGGTGTTCACGTATGGAATTGGTCCAATTTTATAATAAATTAGGAATTAGACCGGTTACTGCAGTTCAAAAAAAAAAAGAAGAAGAAGAATTGCAACCCAATTGTTAAACTTTTATAACCGAACTAAAACTGAATTATAGAAAACAATTTAGTTCGATTATTAGTTCGATTATGTGGTCCTAAAATTTTTATATAACAATAAATTTGATATTTATTTTATAATAGTATATAAAGTAATAACAATTCTTTTAGTTAAGTTGGTTACAGTTTGTCTCAGAGTTGATACTAGTATTCAAATTATAATGGTGAACTTTTATATTTTTATTCTTACATACAAAAATATTTAAAAAATAATCTATATAATAAGGGAAGAGGGTTTTTGAATTTATCCTAGAGACAATTGTCCTACTAGGACATTTTAACAGTCATGATTCGTTTATGCTTGAAGATGGATGGTAGAGATAAAAACCTTCTCACTCACTCTAAAACTTCCCGCTCAAAAGCCACAAACTTTACAACCATCCATCCTCATCTGTTGCACCTCACTTTTCCAAATTTCAAATTTCAAAACACACCCATCCACTCCCTACAAATAGAGACCCATGCTCATCAAACTCTCAAAACACTGCCTAATCGTGATTAACCGACCACCAAGCTCCGATTATGGTCTCCATTCATAAGACTTGGGGTTTTTCTTCCAACTCTCTCTAGGGTTTTCACACCAATCTCCACCTAAAAATTAGGGTTCCAGTGGTGAAGCTTTCAATTCAACCCGATCCGATCTTCCCTTCTCTTCGAGATCGCTCACTCTTTATCTCCAACTTCGAGTTTTCCCACAAAAATCAACGGCCACGATGGTCACAGCCTTTCTCTCCCCTCCTCTGCTTCATCGGGGTGCCATGGATTCTGGCGCAATGCTGCTCTGGCGATCCCTTCAGCTCTATTTGTGCTCTACTTGGCTTTTCACGACATCGCCACTCACTGACAACAGACCACCGACCACCTTTCCTCGCCTCTTGCTGTCATCGCTCCTCTCGACCACCGACCACCGACTCTCTTCTCTCGCCCTCCTGTTTCACCTCTCTCCTCTTGCGACAACGTTGTAACCATTTAGAGGTAAACTACAACTTACAAATTTGCAATCCATGATATTTTTGTGGGTTTCTCTCATATTGGATTTGGGTTACAGTATTTTTGGTTTTTGCTTGAGTTTGGTGATGGGTTTGATATGTTCTTTTTGGGAAATGGGTTTAAGAATTTTAGTGTTTCTTTGAATTATTTTTCATATGGGTTATAGAATTGAGGGTTATAGGGAGAAACATTGATTATTATGTATGTTTGATGAGTTTTGTGGTGTGAAAGATTGAATCTTGGGGTCTGAAATGAGCACCCAGAAGCCGGCTATGACGGTTCGGGACTTGGCTGAGGAAGCCAAGAAGCAGATTGGGTTGTCTTATCTTATGTCCTGTAAGTTCTGGGTTTTTTTGTTTCACTAAATTTTGTTGCAGATTCATCATACTTTTTATTGATTAATGGTGAAGATTCATCTTTTTTAATTGGTTGAATTGGGTTATTTATTCTGGATTTTGAATTTGATTGTTGTGTTCATTTGGTTGATGGTAATTTATTCATCATGCATGATATCTTGGCCATTCTTTCCAATTTTTGTAATTGATTATATATCTTTTACTTTGTTCACTTATTCTTTCTTTTTATTTTTATTTTTCCACAAATTTAATATCCTAATACAATATCAACAGGTGTGCTTCTGGGGTGCTGGCAGGTTACTTTCTTAACTTACATTACTTACATTTATCTTATTATACATATAAATATGTATCTATTTATTTTTGTGTGTATTGCAGTTGTAGAATTGCGTAAAAGTCACATATCTCTGGATCCATATTATTCTTTGCTACTGAAGGCAGTTGTATTAACCTGCCATTATCAGAGAGGCGTCTTTGTTTTAATTGGTGTTGTGACCATGCTGAAGTCCCTTGGAATTCCTTTGAACATCTTAGGTACAGTATTGAAGGCATTTGTCCAGGGAAGATGTCATAATAAGGGGATTGAGTTACTGGAACCTATGCAACTAGGCAGTGGTTCTTCAATTTTCTTAGTAGAAAATAATGTGGTGGTTAATGGTCTTGGATAAATATTAATTTTTCCCTTCAGTTTCCACGTAAAAGCCTTTGCACTTGCTAAATTCTTTTTAGTCATTCACTACGGTAGGATGATCAAGTGTAAATTGTGGTTTTTCATTTCAACTTAGGGAATGCGACTTTGTTTTCTGTCTTTGACATGTTGTTCTCTTCAGTGAAGTTCTGACATTCAGAACTCTTAACTCTCATCTTATTTTGTGTTGCTGAAGTCATTAATGAGATTGGTATCTCCAATGAAACTTGACTTTGCTAAAATATAGGTCGCATTCTTAAATTTTAAGTGTGATTTTGTCTGTGAGGCCCTTCATGACCACAACCTCTTTTCTCTTTCAAATTTTATTTGCAACTACTCACCTCAACTCAACAAGTCGTATCCCAATTTCATGGCGTCAGCTTCATGGATCCATTTCCTCCAAGTTATTCATAGTCATCCTCAATTAAGTTGAAGTTAATCATGAATCATGATGTTCCTTATCACATCATCCCATGTTCTCCTTAGCCTTCCTCATTTTCTTTTACCACCCTCCACGTGGATCGAATCACTCCTTCTCACAAGCACACACTAAATATGTAGCTGAAGTCTTATTTGGGGTTAGACCCAAACGGTGCTCTGCTGAATGGAACCATTAAGAGCACTAACAATACATTTTGTAATTTATATATAGAAAAATTAATGTGGTTTAAATTCATTATGGTTGTAGTCTTCACATTACCTAGAATCAATTTGCATATTGATTTTGTATGCATGTTTTTGTGATTTTTATGCGTGCATGGAATTATTGTCATATTTAATTTAGTTTTGGGATCTTCCCAATTATATAACTCTCCATAAGAAAATGATGTTTTATATATTTAAATTTATTATTAGC